>JAHBCN010011685.1:0-15000 GCA_019359885.1 Listronotus oregonensis
CAAATATACTTATATTTCTTTAAAGTTTATTCTCGTATCTTTACCATTTTTATGTGACATTCCATTAGCTAAAAAAAAAAAGGGGCCGATTTTCCGATTAGGACAATTTGGGGTTTTTTAAAAATGGAACACCCTGTATATGTTTCAATATTTTTAAAATTTAATTTTCCCCTTTTTTAGAAAAATGTAACACAAGCTATGGTTATTTAAAAAAAATAACGCATTTATTGACCTCCAAAGAATTGACTGTATGTCGAAGGGGAATATTTTTTTAAAAAGGGTTTTTTTGAAAAGTCGCCTGTGGAAACAAAGTTATCTCTTTCCCCCATAACAGCAACAAGCCTCATTGTCAGCCATTGTTGGTTTTTTTTGACAAGTTTTTTTAAATTTGGGGAAGCGCAAAATGTTCTCGTTAAGCGAAAAAGGAAAATGTGTTATTATGTTTGCCGAAACCAAATCAGTAAAAGAAACCCAGCGCAGATTTAGAAACATGTTTAATAAAGCCCAAAACCCAAAAAATTCAATTAAAATGGGGCAAAAATTTTGGGGAGTACAGGATCTTTCCCCCGTAAAAAGAAATTAGTAAACAATGAGAATTTGCTAAATAAAACGTTAAAATTGGGGAGATAACTCAGGAAGATCCAACATTGTCAAAAAAAAAAATCTCAAGTTCAGTCCATATTCCTAAAACTACAGTACAAGAAATCAAAAAAAAAGAACTTAAATTAAAGCCAAAACAAAATTCAAATGTTACAAAAAAAAAAAAAAACTGATTTTCCAAAAGGGGGTGGAATTTTGCCAGAAAATTTAAAAAATTTAGTAAGGAACAATATATTTTTTTTTGGATAGACTAATAATGTCAGACGAAGCCACATTTCCCTTTTCAAGGGAAAAAAAAAAGCATAACTGCAGGTTTTGGGCAACAGAAAATCCTCGACAATATAACAAACACGTTAGAGATTCGCCAAAAGTCACAGTCTGGTGGGGGTATGTCAAAGAAAAAAATTTTGGGCCTTTTTTTTTTTATGAACCAACTGTAACCTTTTGGGGCTTACTTTGGGGTATGCGGGGGAAAATTTTTTTTTTCCCCCTTTTAATTCAAGAAGAAAATCTATTGAATTTCGTCTTTTTTTTTTTAACAAGATGGGGCTACACCACATTATGCTAACATTACCAAGGATTCACTGACCAACTTTTTTGGGGAAACCTGGATTGGAAGAGGAGGCCCTATTTCCGGGCCCAAAATTTGTTCACCAGATTTGACTGTTCCAGATTTTTTTTGTGGGGATATGGGGGAAAAGGGGTGTTATGTCCACTTCCCCAAAAAATTTCAGAAATTTAAAAAAAATTAAATCCGAAACATAATAGAAAATTTTCCCCGAAAAATTTTTTTGTCAATAGTTTTAATAAGTTTTTTTCGAATTTAAATAAGTGCGTCGAAGTCGGCGGAAGGCATTTTCAACATTTACAGTAGTTTTTTAAAAAGTAATGTAACCTTTTTTGTAACTATTATTTTGTGAATAACCTAAACCTTTGGCGATCCTTTTTTTTAACATATGAAGCAAATTTTAATTGTTAAATAATATTGTTGGTCGACATGCGTCAATTTTTTTGAAGGTCAATAAATACGTTTTTTTTTGGGAAAAAACCATAGCTTGTGTTACTTTTTTTTAAAGGGGAAAATTTAAATTTTTGAAAATATAGAAACATATACAGGGTTTTCCCTTTTTAAAAAACATAGTTGTCCTATAATGGAAAATCGGCCATTTTGTTTTTGAGCTAAGGGAAAATTGTCACAATAAAATGGGGGAAGGGGTACGAGAAAAATTTTTAAAGAAATATAAGTGCATCTGAAAAAACCCCATCTTGATACCTTTATTTGTTCCAAAGTTATTCTCGTTAAAAAAGGGTCAAAATAGGCCCCGGGCCCCCCTGAAAAATTTTTTTCTCTTTTGGGCCCTTTAAAATGATAAAATTAAAATTTATTTTAATTTTATCTTTTTTTTTTATTAAAAGTATTTGCTCGCTTAAAAGATGGGGGCAAAATCAATTTCGGGAAAGGCCCTTTTTTAATTTCCCCTTTTAAAAAAAATAAGAAAAGTTTTTTTAAAAAAATTTTTTATGATGGTGTTGCAAATTTGTCGTTTTTAAAATAGGATAGTTTTTCCCAAAATATACCGTGTTATTTTGTTTTTTTTTTTTGGTTTTTTACCCCGACAACAAAAAAATGCGGATCAGTAGGTATTAAAGGACAGAAATTGGGGGGGATTTAATAAAAAAGTTTTTTAATTTATTGTTTATTTAGGGAGGTAAAAATTTTAAAATTACATTAAAAATTAAATATATGCAAAGTTTTAATAAATTTATAACTATATTATCTATACAAATTTTCTTTTTTAAAATTAAAATTTTTAAACCCCCTTCTGTTTCAAACCCAAATCTTTTGAGATTAATTAAATAGGATTTATGTTTTTTTTATAGAAATGAAAGCCCCCCAATTTTTATAATGTGCTGTAAAAAAAAAAAAAAAAAAAAAAAAAAAAAAAAAAAAAAAAAAAAAAAAAAAAAACCCCCGTTAGCCTTAAACCATTTTTTTAAATTTTTTTTTTAACCCCTTTTTTTAAAATTTTTTTTTTCCTTGAACCTTTTAAAAAATTTTTTGAAAAAATTTAAATTCCCAAAAGGGCGTGAAAAAAAGGGATTTTTCCAAAAAAACAACCCCTTTTTTTTTTTAAATTTTATTAAAATTTAAAAATTCAATTTTTTAAAAAAACCCAACTCTTATTAAAAGAGGGCCCCCCAACCCAAATTTAAAATTTTTTTTTTTTCGTCTAGCTTTTTTCAGTTTTTAACCAAGGAGGAACAATTCCCCTTTTTTAAAAACAATATATTTTCCTTTTTTTTTAGGTCCTTTTTCCTAATTTTTTAAGGTGAGATTAAAAACATTACGTTTTTTTTTTTTGTTCAATTCTTTTTCCCTTATCGATGATATTGGAGTTTTTGTAAGTAGGCAGGTTTCTTTTTTAAACTTTTTGTTTAATTAGTTTTTTTTTAATTAAATTTAAAAAAAATTTTTTACAACCCGTTTTGCATCCAAAGAAAAAATTTCGACGCACATAATTTTTTTTTCGTAAAACAACTTTTTTGGGGAAAAACCCAGTAAAAACGGTTATTCAACACTGCCACTAAAATATTAGCCAAAATATTTTTATACCTAATGGTCAATACTCAGGAAATACCTGGCCCACCCCTGTCCTTATAAAATAAGGGGTAACAATAAGTAAAAATCGTTTATTGGGTAATTGTCCGTCAAAAGCCATAGCGATATACTTTGAGACAGACTATATACGTGATCAGGTAAAAAAGTTATTGAACGTAACCTCACTTTCTTAAATGGAACACCCTGTATTTTTTTATCTAAAAAGATAGCCCATTATAATATATTATCTTTAAAAAAATAACACATTCTGGATGATAAAGGTTTTCTATGCAATTTTTTTAAACTTTATAACTTTAAACCACAGTAGGCTATGAAACATAAGCTAATATCCTAAAAACAAAACTACGTTCACATTGTAGCTGGATAGACATTACACAAGGAAGTTTTAAGGTGTATGGAAGCCCAATGCTATGGCCCATTCGATCAAAAAATGTCCAGCCCAGTATGAAAATAACTGTCAGAGTTGGCCCCGCCGATTCTGCGCAATAACAAAATTCCACGAAATAATTTAATGTTATGTGATAAATCAGTGTGTAGTTAGGCAACACATTATACTTTTATGAGGGCCGGAGTACCAATTTTGTGCAACCGTCGTCGTCTCATCATTCGTCATTTTCGTTGTGGTTTGTGCCCTTTGCGCCGTATTAGTTTCGATTGTTTTGCTTTGTGTGATTATATTTTGTGGTTGCGGAAGTTTTTTGAATCGATAAAAAACCTTCCTATTTTAGTAATTAGTGTTTATTAAATTGTGACTACAATTTTGTGTTTATTTTTTGTTATTTATAATATCGTAACAAAATGACCAGAGGTTTTATGGGAGGATAACCTACCCGGCATTTTTTACTTTAGGTAAGTATTTCTTATATTTAAATAAGGTGCTTCTTATGAGACGTAACGTTAGGTAACCGAATAAATAATAATATATCAATTATGAATAATAGAAAATGAAAATTTCATAGGAAATAGCAGTGAGAAAAATAAGGCAATCTTAACTATCTTTTACATGATTTCCACAATGTTTGTGTATTTCTGTGGATTATTAAAAAGAAATAAGGTTTACATTTAGGTACTTTTACTTCATTTAATAATTTAGTACATTCTTTAAAGGATTAAAATTATTAATTACTGGGCAGACCAGGCAAATTTTAATATATACCGGTCCCTCTAATTGAATGAAAGGAACTACAATTTTATGTTAAAGCTCCTTTTTGCTTTTTCTGTATTTGTTTTAAAAGAAATAAGATTTTTGGTTTCTTAAACTTACATTTTCAACTTTTTAAGTTCGACATACTGTAGACACATAATATTTAACGGATACTGCTACAATGGATACCTAGGTACCAAAGGTTACTAAACATTTTTAATCACTGTTATTCTGTCTCATGAATGTTTGTTATTAGTGAAAAGTATATGCCTAAAAAGCAGTTATAAAAATTTCCACTTTTTAATGTACAACCAGAATCTAAGGATTAGATTAAACTCATTTACACTATCTGGCCCTTTTTTTGTCAAACTGGTGATAAGTACATGAAACTATCATACAATGTTTAAAATTTATTTTAAAAAATCGTGTTTTTATTTATTTACAAAGATTTTTAGTAAAAATACAAAGCTCACAAAATTATCGACCTTTTAAATAAAAGGCTGTAAAGTGGCGCCATCTATTTTTTCCATATTATATTAGATGATATAAAATCCATATTACAAAATAATTTTAAATATTCTATGGTAGTATCGTTTAATAACCAAAAATTTTATGCAAAAAAAAAAAAAACAGTGAGTGCTTGAATTTGACATTTTTGATGATGTCAACTTTATAGATAGTAACAAAGAATTATGGAAGTCCAGCTCTGACCTACTATTCATTGCGCAAACTCCGCGGGGCCAATCCCCCTATTCCCGCTGCCCTGCACGTCTGGACAATTTTGTTTTACAGTATTGGGCTTCCATACACCTTTAAACTTCCTTGACATTACACAATATATTTAAACATACAAATAGTTAAAGAAATAGTTAGCATAAAAAAGTAAATTATGAAACTATAAAATAATTGAACTGAAGTAAAAGATTCGGATTAGGGAATAAAATAACGTGAATTATCGTAAATGTTCGAATGCTCTTCGGATGTTTTCAATAGGTTTGTTCCAACAAGCATCCGGTATCGTTTCGAATTCGTATTTCTGCAAAAGTCTTATACATTCTTTGTTCAAGTTGTTGTTGGGTTAAACATAGAAAATTATTTTATTTCAGGGAACTTCGGTCCTCTTCAAAAGCTATTCTTAGATCATGTTTATCAAAACTTTTTGTTTTATTTTCATTCAAAAGATACGTTCTGGAAATATTATGCGCTGATACTTGATAAACCCTGTATAAACCTAACAAACAGTTTCAGTACCAAATGAAAGGCTGTGGCATTCCGCTAAAAAATGCCTTTGTTGTTACATTTAATATCTTCATTTAGATATCTAAGAATCGGATGTTTCGTCATAGAGAGTACAAGATAATAAATGATGCTCGATGACAAGTGGTAAAATATCCGCAAGTCATCGTAGCAGATCACCAGGTGGCTGATAGCAATGATATCTGTATAATGATTTGTAATAAAGGAAGAATACGATGAAGAATACACCAACATTTTCTGGTATCGTGCTTGGTGGGCAAGCATTCTGTGGTTTATGATATTTAAGTTATATGTGTTAACCGTTTTGATATTAATTAAAACAAAAATATTAATTAGAATAACTTTATTGCCCAAAAAGTACTTATTTATAGAGTAATATAAATAGAATATTAATAATAAGAACTAATTAAACCTAAACAATAACAATCAATAAATTTAAAAAATGATTTGGTAAGTAATAACCCCTGTTATATAAGCTAAAAAATTGAAACTACTTGTTTCTCTCCAAATATACTTTAATGTTTTTAAACTTATTATATTATTAAATAAATCATTGCTCTACAAAAATAATTTAATTTATTGCCGCTAAGGGTCCGTTTTCTTCTATGACTCGTAATATATGCCTAACTGGTCTCTTGAGGTTTTAAACATCATGTATATTCTTCCCAGTCGTTATCGTAGATTTTCTGAGCCAATCGAGCCCAGAAATTTTTCTTTGGCCTGGCCTGGGTGACATTAGGGGGTTGTCAATCCTGGGCACATACGAAATATGTTCCAGCCATGTGCTAATGCCAGATCTGGCCAAAACATATAATTTCTATCACCGTGATGTTCGCTGATAAAGCAATTGGGTTAAACAATCCTGATGTAGACCTCGGCATTCACTGCCCCTCCTTTTACATGACCAACAAAAGGCCTGTATACACCTTTTTCCGATATGTCACACCATACCAATACTTCTATTTGAAAACTTAACTTTGGCTTTATATCTAACTTCATCTGGGGTTTCTTTTATATTGTCGGTGTAAAATCCAGAATTTCCCGGTAGTTTTGCATGGCTAAGGGTGAAATATTTTTCAGCATCCATGACAATCGATCTGTTATTCGCGAATTGAACTCGCCTTAAATTGCGACAGCACCTGGGTATTCTGGCTAGCTGAACATCAGTATATTTGGTTGCTTTTTTTCTTTTTCGGTATTTTAAACCACTTGTAGCAATATACCGAGAAACAGTTGCGTTGGAAATTCGGAAGCGACCTTTCTAGTAGACTATTCCACGACATTTTTCATTCCTTGAACTAATCTTTTCTGCTGGGCATCAGACAGCTTTAGTGGTCGATCACTTTTCGGGAGGTTCATACATGGGATTTCTTCTTCACATTCCCGAACTGTTCGATATATGGTGGATTTTGAAAAATCCTACTATTTCTTTTTTGGGCGTTTGGATAATAGTACAGAAGATGGGGCATTTTGGCTAGGAATTTTTTTGTACTGCATGAATTTATCTGAAATTTTTACAGAAGGTAGGAATTAGCCCAAGGATCAAAGTTTATATCATGTCAAGGTGTGCTTTTATCCTGGTGGTGGTTGCCACCTCATCTTGGGAGTGGAAATTTTTTATTGCATTTTAATTATATAAATGGATAAAGAAGTTTATTTTAAGTAAAAAATGTTTCATACATTTTTTTCGTAAAACTAATATTTTTCGAGTTATTTGCGATTGAAAGTAAAAGTTTTTCGACGAAAAAATCGACGTTTTTAATGGGTTTTCACGAATAACTCCAAAAATATGCATTTTATCAAAAACTGTAATAAGCAAAATTGTAGCTTTTAAAAAACTAGAAAAAAATATTATTTTATAATTTTTCAATAAGCAATACAGACCGAGCTACAGCTTTTTATGGTTAGCTTTTGTTCGTCAAATGCTAAATTTGAAAGATACAAAGTCAAATACCGTGAAAAGTTTGCATTATTCAAGGAAAACATATGGGATCTTTTTTAAAGTATATAATAAGACCTTTCTTTCAAAAACAAAAAAAGAGTTTTTAGCATTAAAATTGAGCGAGTTATGGTAAAAATAACTTCGGTCCCTACTTTTTTCTACGAAAAGATCATTAAAAACAACACCCTAATTTCCCTTTTAATTAAAATAGATCTGTATCCCTCTGCAATTCATTTTATATATGTATTATTAATACATCCTAGAAGTTTAACCAAATAAAAATGCTTAATTTTAGAAAAATTGGAGCTTAAAGTGAAAAACGATTTTCCGCAATTTCGTAAAAATAGCCATTTTCTTTAAAATAACTCCAACAATACTGAGGATACGAAAAAAAAATGCTAGAGTACCGAATTAAAAGTTTTTTAATAACAAAGACTTTTTATTTTATAGATTTTTCTGTACAATAAATATTTGGCCAGATATGGCCGTTTAAATCCTCTATTTACGAGCGAGCACCACCTTATTCTAGCCCTTTAAACTTATCCCATTTTAAAACTAAGGGATTAAAAAGGATTTAGTTTACACAGCCTTGTAGCTCTTAAAAAACCCTACAAAATTATTTAAAACTTTCTATCATTAAAACTAAAGGAGCTAGGTTTAAAAAACCAATCAACTTTTTTTTCGAAAAATTCGAATATCCCACTTCGGAGCATAATATTCTATAATACCGGTATACTTTATTCTTTTACCGGTATAATTTTTGTATGTTATTCTACTTTTTTTTCCTATTTATATATATTATATTGGTTTATAAGAATTGCAATGTTGTAAGGGGTAGTTTTTAAGGATTGAAAATTTGCAGAAGAATGAAATTGGTAATATTTCAGGCAGTGATATTTTAAATTATTAAATCTGTCAAGCTATTAATTTTTTGGGAATAAATCTTTTTTTAATCAGGCTATAATAAGGGTTGATTTATAAGGGTCGAAAAGTTGCAAAATAAAATTAGTACATATTTTAAGCAACAGCATTCTAAAATTAAATCACTATGGTAAATTAATCATTTTTTAGGGTAAATATATTTATTTTTTACTTTAAGCTCTAACAAGGGTTGATTTTTAAGGGTTGAAATATTTTAAAATTGTATTTCAAAGCATAAAACAATCATGAATCAACTAATCCCAACCAACTTTTACCCATCTTAAGGTTTAAAATGTTATTCTATAAGTTTTGACAATAAGGGGTAGTTTTTACCATTAAAAACAAACAGCGCACATCACCATGAAAAAGAATTTGAAGTAGAGGGTTACAAGCGCCTAATTCCAAATTTTTATGTAAATCGAGGCAGGACAAAAAAATTGCGAGGTTTTGCCATTTTTTAGCTTCATTTCCGGGACTATAAATATGTATCATTAAATCGTTTTAATTTGTCAAAAAAGATTTTTTTTGTAAATCTCATAAGGGGTGGTTATTTAAAGGTTAAGTTATGGTAGTTAAATATTTATTATACCGTAAACTGTTAAAATATTTTTTTCTACAATAAAAGCGTTATTAAATAATTTTAAAATAAAGAAAGCATTTTTTTTTGGAATTTTGTTACTAAGGGTGATTTTTAAGAGTTGAAACGTTACAAATATAATGTTGGATATAACTCACAACATAAAAATAGATTTATTTTACATTATTTACTATTTTTATGGTTTTTTATTTTTTTAGCATAAGGTGTGTAGTGTTTACCCCCTAAAAATAAAAAGCACACCCTAAGCATATATAAACTTTGATCTAAAGGGTAAAAGCAACTTAATTCCGAATTTTCATAATAATTTAAACTGTACAAAAAAATCCGAAGATCAAACACCTTTTTTCTCCCCATCAACTGTACTATAACTAGTTTATAAATACTTTCAAAATCTAGCTTGTATGCCATTGCGAAATAAAGTATATCAACTATGACATATTTATTAAAATAGCGAAACCATAGCAACTGTAAATTCCAAGGATCACTTAATATACGGCATCCATATTTCTGCGAAAGACTTGTATTTTTTTCTCAAAACTTCTGTAACAGGGGTTACATACAATTAAAACAATAACGGACTACATCTGACCTTTTGTTTCAATTCTATTTTGAGTATAATTAAAAATATTATAGGCAACAAAAATTCTATTGAAACTGAAACACATAAAATTAACCGGCGATTACAACATAATATCAGTTCAAGCCTTTTTACACAAATATGTACCATAATTTCTAGCATTTAATCTAGAAGTAAAGAAACTAATTTGATCCAGCAGCTCAAAACAATCAGCTTACCGCGCCGCAATTTAAATAAAAACATTTTGAAGACCCACAACCTTCGCAGTTTTAAGCTTTCAATACTATATTTTTGCAAGAAAACACGGTAATCTGAACCGGGCTCCGGATAAACTTCTTTTGCTTTAAATTTTAAATATTTTAGAAACCTCTTCTGGACTCTATCTATATTCTATCTATCTATCTATTGTAACATGGTGAGTTCCCTCGCTGGGGCCCTGAGCACTGAGGCCTAAGCCCATTATGCTCTACACCAACCCTTAAGCATACACAGGTTCCGTCACCCTGTACTGTAATTGACGTTACATAAATATTTTCATAAATTCAAACAATGGAAAATGATGATACATTTACATCTAGCAAATTAGAAAAGGGAATATTTAAAATCAAAAATATTGAATAAAGAAAATATTTACAATATCTACTATACTGAAGACTTTACGTGTCTTTTCTTAAGACAAAAAAATGTCGACTTGGGACATAAATAGTTAAATGCATAAAAAAAATTAAATTCTACAAGACCTAAAACTAGGTAAGTTTAAAAAAAAAAATATAAGATACAAAAGAAAACAAGTATCCTACAAAATAGATAAAATCTGCTTTTTGACTGTGACACCCCCCGGGATATAAGTGACCACCCTACTTAGTGTCCGATTCACACAATAAAAAATGCCTGTACTTGACAGGAATTTAAAATACAGTACTTCGTATTTCAAATACAAAAGGAAAAACAGCGTTAACACATAACGCTTTCCCAGGTAAGACACGATACGGTAAGATAAGGTGGAAGGAAACGCTATCTCCTAGCGCTTCCTTAATCAGATAAGATACAATGTATGGTGTTTCACCATACAAAAAGGTAAATGATTTTGTGCCTCCCTCTTTCTAACAAAAAAAAAACCCCAAGATTTCACTGGAATCTGGACCGCTATTATTTTAAACCCCCAAAGGTTTTGAGTCAACTTTATTCATTCGCACCTAATGTGCAACAAATATTATATTAATATTATGATATAAAATTTGACTCACCTGTGTGTTCAAACTTCATAAGCTTTTTGGTCCAGACCTTTGTTACTACTGTTTTTTCAACCTATACTGAACATTTCCTTGTATGGTAGTCTATTCCTAGTTTTTATGTCTACCAGAACATTTAATCCTCACAAGTGGTGATCCTAGATATGGTCTTTGTTCTGCTTAGTTAGACAACCAAAAAACAATACAGGGAACAGCGGGAAAATGGTCTTTACTTATTAAAGGGGAAATGTTTCAACTGGATTTGCAACAGCAACACAAGCCAGAACACCGTGTCCGATTTTAAACTTTTAACCAAAGGGGGTTTTAAAAGGGGCTTCTCGGCATAAAAACTAAAAGAAACAGGGACTTTTACAAATCATACCCTATAAAAATCCTAAAATTGGACTATACCAAATATAAATCTTATGCATAACTATATACATAAGGCAAAGGCAAAAGAAAAACTTGAAAATATTTTTCAAGAAAGCAAAGAAAAGAAAAAGGAAAATGGAGGTCGACTTCCCGGGAGAGATGTCACAATCAAAAGCCCTCACTTGAAGGAATTTGGCTCCCTTTTTCGGCTTTTTTGATTCCCACTATTAAAATACAAGGTCCAATGGTGATCTTTTTTTTTGCTCACATGTCCCTTTTCCCAAAAAAAGGGCAGTACTCTTTAAGCGACAAGGAGTACCACAAATTTTAAAATTTTTTCCCGGGTATTTATATTTTTTTTTTCCAAATTTAACTTGTACACTGCACACACATAATAATTCTAAGTGAACAAATACGAACGAAATTTTCTGCTTTCAACAGCTGATTTAAATATCGTTAACCGTGAAAAACTTTTCACCAAAATTATATTTAAACCAGCCGGTTTGCAACGACGCGCTTTACTGATTAAGTTAGTCGCGGTTGTAAGAGAGAGATAGAAAGATAGACAGAGAAAGATAGATGTAATCCATAGTGTAGATGTTGCCCAACCGAAAAAAATCGATACCATGATCATCTTTTTATATGGTGGTGTTATATACAGCTTGTATGTTCTGTCTTACAGGGTGTCCGGTTTTTAAAGTAAATATTTTATTTTTTTATTTAAGCTGATTGATAATGTTTTTTTTACAGATGTTTCATTAAAGTTTGACTGATAATAATTATTGAATTATAGATTTTCGTTAACAATTATTTAGAGAATTTATAATGTTGCGAGAATCGTGTAAATACTCGCAACAACTGTCCCTTACGTATGCATTCCTTTTACACTGATATGGTGCTGTCGTTTTGCTTACTACAGCCCCAATTTCCTCACTAGTGATGCGAGTCCCGTTAGTGTTAGGAATCTTATGTCATTTAGGTCCAGCCATGCCGTACCTAGACATTTTCCCCTGATGTGCCCTAGGGCTGGGCAATCTCTAAGTACATGTATGGCGTCCTCTCTTCCCTCTCCACACCATCTACTTGTACTTGTCTCGCGTTTTCCTATCTTATTGAGATAGTGTCTGTTTCTACAATGCCCTGTCAGGTTTCTCATTTGCACCCTATTGAAGTCCTTTATGTTCATCGGTAGGTCCTTCCATAGTTCTTCCCCAATAATAGCCTTTGATTGTCTGGCTTTTGTCTTTTTCCAGTTCTCATTGAACCGTTTCTCTATCCATGTTGCTATCTCTGTCATATCCGTGTTGTAACAGATTCCCATGGTATATTCAGGTCCATTGTCCTAAGCTCCCAAATTGGCGAGTTTGTCAGCCATTTTATTCCCCGGGATCCCTTTGTGTCCACGGACCCATTGCAGGGTTACTCTGGCGGTTTTCGTTAGTTCATTAATTGCTTTCCGACATCTATTTGTAAGTTCTGATCTGTGCACTGTATTTGTTAGCGCCCCGATCGCTGCCTTACTGTCAGTACATATAGTTATTTTTCCCTTGTATCTTCTATTAAGGCAGTATTCTATGGTTTTGGATATTGCCATAACTTCCGCCTGAAATACGGTTGCATATTTTCCCATTGTTCCATAGAACTTGTAGTTCGTCTTTTCTACATAGAAACCGAAGCCTGTGCGGCCTCCTTTCCTCGAGCCATCTGTGTAGATAACTGTGCCTTCGCTTGGTGTTCCACAGCGTTTGTGAGCCCAGTCATCTGCCGATGCCATGTCCACCTTGTGCATGAGGTCTAAGTGGATTACTGGAGGGATGCTATCCTGCTTCATCGAAAGAGCCACAGTTCTCACTTGGCCCATGATGTCACAGTGCCCCCCTCTGGTCTATCTATTTATATTATTAACATAACAATTATAGTGACGATTCCAAATTAACAAAGCAGATGGAAGTTTTGAATCCAAGTAAATACAAGACAGAAGCTTTAGAACTCCGATCATTTGCGTGCACCAGGCCATTCGGGAATAGAAGGCCACGAAAACGCGGATGAGCTAGCGAGATAGAGATCATCTACTCCATACTTTGGACGAGAACCTGCCCTTGCAGTGAATAAAATCACAGCACGAAGGCAAACTGGGAAATGGATCCAAAACAAACACGAGAAAGGCTGGCCCAGCATCATTAGAATAAGACTTTATAAGGGGGCCTAAACAAAAGAATGAAGGAAGAACTACTCAGACAACGTAGGTTACAATAACCTAAGAGGGTCATACAATGGGAACCTAAGTTGCAGAATGTGCGATGAGGGGAAAGAAACAACCTACCATATCCTGTGCGAATGTAAAGTGTTGAATCCAACCAGTCTCAGGGTGTACAGACTTGTCGAAAAAACAAGACTAGTGGAAGCAGTAGTATAAAAGAAAATGTGAGATTAGGCATAAAAACCCAGGAGGCTGCGCTGTTTTCGGTAGCAAATCCCGATGGCTTCCAGGAAAAAAAAACAAATAAAGACAATAGAAATCCAACATAACAACATGATAGTTTCATTAAAACTATGATATTGTCTAAGACCTTTAAGAAAATTACATTCTATTACGATATTATAATAAAAAAAACCATCTTTTTCTTACTTCTCCACTGAAGGACTAATACAAAACCATATTTCCAATAAATAACGATGGAGATGAGTTATTAAACTTATGCACAGATGTTTAATAAGGGTGCAACCCGACTTGGCGAGGGTTGATCCTCTGGTTTCGTTATTAATTTGCGTGGCTTTTGTGGGATTCACAAAAGATATTCGGCAGATTATAACGCCCTTGTTGTTTTTGCTTAGGCATTCAAAGCGAAATGCCGAATATTGGTTTTTGCTTTGAAGTGTTTGGATCTTTTGTAGTCAGATAAATCATGTAATTTAATGAAATATTATTAAATTGTGGGGTACTTATTTGTGCGAAACACTGGGAATGTTAAGAGAAAAATATTATTGAAAGTATTATGGGGTCAAATTTATGTGATAATTGTGGCAGCTTTTGATTGCATAATATATTTTATCTACAACCGTTCAGTTATGACGATTTTGCGTAACTAGTTTCCTAGTATTTGGGGTACGTTATGGGACTCATAAACTCATAAGACAACCAATAGTGTTATAAATCTATAATATTCTTAGTTTTTGTAATAATAAAAAACAACTACAAATATCAAAATAGTTATTTTTCTAACCAGTGCGGAAAGTGATTCTTTTCCGCACGCGGCTGCCGTTATACGAAAGACGCGCAGCGGAATTCGGGTCAGCAGCCAAGAGCGGAAAAGTAACTTTTCGCAAGTGGAACAATATTTTTTCTATAAACGAGAGGAAAAACCAACCTAATTTTAAAGATTTATAATTAAAATATTATTTATTAACGAAGGAATTTATACACTATTTATTATTATTAACATTTATACTTAAAGTGCAATTGGTCGCGTTTTGCAAAATTATTGCTGACGCGAGTTGCTTTTTTGTAAAAAACGTTGACGGCGACGGCGTTGGGTTCTTGATGAGCCAATCTTTTGCAACTATGGAAGTAGTTTCTTGAACCAAGAGGTTTAGTACATTGGAAGATGGCATTGACGGTTGTTTCTGGATAGTGGAAGATGTTTCGATAAAATTGAGTATTTTGTTTAAAATATCTTATCTAAAATTTGTTGAATTCTCGAGGTAACCTTCAGCGACTGATGTAGACTTCCAGCCTC
>JAHBCN010011685.1:20000-28370 GCA_019359885.1 Listronotus oregonensis
ACTTGTTAAAAAGCTTTTAGTCTTACGAGGGGACGGTCCGAGAGGTGCATCGAGTTATGGGCTTTCACTTTGGGTTCTTATAGTGTGGTAGGTACCAACCAACCCCCAAAATTGTAGGTGCCAACTCAGCTTCGTTTTCGAGAAATCCCCAGTAAAAAAAATGACATTTAGTCCGTAAATTCTAATTAATAAAGGCGCGTAAAATTGTTTTTTTATTTCTTGCATTTTTTTAAATATAAGTTATAAACAGGATTTAAAACAAAAATTAAAAAAAAACAGTTTGACGAGACTTGAAACAGAACCGTCTAAAGACGGTTCTGGTTCGAGTCGAAGTTGTGTTTTTTTGTTTTAAATTTTGTTAAAATTTATAACTTATTATTGTATTGAAAGAAATTAAATAATAAATTTTACGTGCCTCTATTGATTAAAATTTACGAATTGAATGTAATTTTTTTTACTAGCTATTTCTCAAAAACGAAGCCGAGTTGGCACCTACAATTTTAGGGTTTGGTTGGTACCTACTAGGGTTCATTCCCGGGAATTCTCGGCTCGAGAATTCCCGGGAAATCGTTGGGCTTTGTTCCCGGGAAATCAAGCTCGAGAAAACTCGAGAACTCGAGAAATCATATTTGAGTCTATAAAATTATAAAATAAAACTATTTGCGTTTGCCGTTTGTTTTAAACGCGCGGCGGCGGGGCGGCACGGGCCAAAGCGCAGTGGTACCTTTTGATCTCGCCGATCGCGCGCGGCAAACGCTCTGGCGGCGTCGTTTTATACATAATACAATACAGTAGGTAATACACCAGTAATGCCAATTTAGAAAATTATTCCCTAGTTCTAGGGATTTTTTCCTACAATAAGGAAAAAGGGAATTTTATCTAATATCTAGGGAATTTTCAACTTTGGATTGTTTTCAGTTCAATTTATAGAATTTCAGTCAATTTATTAATTTTAATATTAAATGGACTACTAATGACAAGTACCTATTAAATCCTTATACCCTGGGTTATGGTTTGACCATTGTATCTTTTCAAAAATTGCTTCTTGTTGCGCTGATTAATCTAATACGGGTTAATTCGTGGTATCGGGTTTCGGGGAATTACAGATCAACTGCTACTTAGCATCTCTCTGTTGTTGCCCACAAAATACTAAGGGAAAAAAGAAATGTCCAGTTCGTGTATTTGTTGCCCCACAGTAATGCCGAAACTCAGCGAGTATTTTCAGTCGTTACCGACGTTAAAAATAAAAAGCGAAATTAATTATCCAGTGAGGCATTAAATGCAGTGTGTTTAATTCGTCTTTCTAGTGAAAACTGCTGCCAAAATTATTCATTAAATGAAAAGCATTTAAGTCTTATGAAAAAGGAAAATCTTTATAAAAAAAAGATTGATTTTAAGAATTTTTAGAATTGTTTTTTTTTTGTTTAGAAACTTTTATTTTTGTTAATTCATTTTGCTATCTATGTCCATTGTTACCATGAGATTTTATTTTTATGTATTTTTTGAACTTTTCTGACAATAAAGTCATTTCGTAAATTATTTTTCTATTTAATTTTGATCTAGGGAATTCTAGGGATTTTTTCAGAGAAATACTGGGAATTTTCAGCGAGCTTGGTTGGCAACACTGTAATACACACACGTTCATTAGTGTTTCGACTCTAGCAGAGTTCAGACGGTTTACAAAGTGTATTACACGCAATTTGTAAATTTCTCGACAACCCGAGAAGACCCGAGAAATTAGCCTCGAGAATTCTCGAGACCCGGGAAATTGATAAGCTCGAGAAATCATGAACCCTAGTACCTACCCACACTATAAGCACGCAAAGTGGGAGCCCATAACTCGACGCACCTCTCGGACCGTCCCCTCGTTAGAAATATTTTGACATAAAAATAATACACAACAAAACCTGGTTTAATTGTTATTTGACTGCATATTTTAAAAATTTTACAGTAACTTTAAAGTAATTTTTAAAGAAGAATTGAAAAATACGATAGGGTAGATTAAATAAAGGCATCCAAATAGGTAGGAATTATTAATAAAAACTGATCCAATTTATTATTAAACTAATCCTGACTATAGATAGTTATACGTTTCCGCACTAAAAAACGTGCACGAAAGTAGACAAATATGGACGCCTGTGAAAAAAGTCTTTTTTACAGATCCTCCTTTTTGTTAGGTACGTACATGGAGGGGCCCAGTGATGTTTATGAAATCCATTTAAGAACATTGGCCTTGACATGCTACGTCAAACTAGCACCTATTGAATGTTGGATTTTAGTAAATTCATTTTATTTTGTTGTTCGAAAGTACTAATTTTCATAATTGTCCGTGTTGCTGGCCCCACAGATTTTTTATTTATACAATATAAAAACATAATTACATAAAAGAAGATTAAGTCAAAACAAAGACTATTTTTAGATGTTACATTTTAAAATCTTTAGTGATCTTCCGTGCCGTCCAAAAGCGGAATTTAACCCACTAAATTTCGCTATATCAGCCGTAAAACATCCACGAAAATGACATTTCTCGAGTATTTCATCGTGCGCCACCGGAATATCAATGAATTTTTAGCGATGGTGTGTAGGATAACTTGACGCACGTTCTTTCCCATGGTTGTAACCAGGCGGCTTTAGACCATTTTGATAAATATCTGAGGTTCCTAACACACATCTTGTGGGTTTATTGTTTTAACTTTGCTACTTTTAGTAGATTTTTAATGTTATGTTTGTTTTATTATCTTATGACTACACTCTCTGAATATTCGATTTTTTAACTCAATTAGAATCAATGGCGACAAAACAGGGATATTAAAAAGCGTTTAGGACAAACTTTTTTATTTTTTTTTTAGGTCAAAAATCTAAATCATCTATTAGATTTTCGTGGTTCTAAATTTAACGAAGTAGAACAAATATCGTGTAATTTAAAAAACGTTATTTTCATAATTTGAAAAAATTTCTTGCCGGTAAAATTTTTTTTCGGGATTTAGACGTGATTGTTGCAACAAACACTTATTCGAGGAACTGGATAAATCAGACTTTTAAGCAGAAATGGAATTAACGCTAAGCCTGTGTAATAAACTGCTCAACAAAAAGATAGTTACCATTTAATTTTAGACCCATTTTCAAACTGCTGTAACTTCTTTAAAAATTAAGTTTTTTAAATATCTAAAACAAAGTTTAAAACCGCGTTTCCTCTACTTTAAGCTGTATTGCATTTAGTTTTAGAAACATAAATATTATCATGATGTACAGGGTGATTAATAGAGTGCTGCAAAAAAACAAAAAAATCGAGTGTGTCCCATTTCAGTGGTAATTTGTTTTGGTCGTTAAAATATGGGTTGTTACTAAGGTCATATTAATATCTCTAGACGTTTATGCCAACTTTCGAATTAAGATTTAGATTCGATTAGATTTTTTATGTCCTAAGCACTTTTCGATAGGTCATAATTTTATGAGTATACGGGGCCAATAAATATCAAAAAAGTAACTGTTTTTGATATTTAGACATTCTTATTATAGGGTAAATTATTAAACGCCAAAGGGACCATAGCATATGTGTCAAAAAACCTCTACAGAAGACAAAAAGTTTTGTTTGACTTACAAACTCTTTAATTACAATGACATTATTCCATCGTTGCTATAGAAACGTATCGCTGCTATAGATAAATTCAATGTATCAAGTAAACATTTTTTTGTTTTTTGTGGAGATAATTTGATTCTTTGAAAATGGCAAAACTAAGCTAAAATCAACTAAAAAATAGAGTAAGGTAAGTTTTTGGACACCAAAATGTACTAAAAAGAGTTTCAAGCATAACAATTTTAATCTAAAACATGTTGCGCAGACAAGGCCGTTCTGTACCTAATGTTACGGTAATTATGGATACCATAATAAATTTAAAAGCACTTTGTTGATCATTCCGTATATCATGGTGTACAACACCAATCCCCCAATTTATTTCAAAATTTAAGACGTTGTTAAATTCCTACCATTAGACCTAATGCCATAATAACGCGCATTTTTGCAAATAAGTTTACAGGCACTTAAAAGCAAAAAACCCTTAACGGTAGAAATCTTTCGAGATATTGACAAAAACTTTAATTTGGCCATTTTTGAAACACAACCAAATATGGTCCCTTTTCGTTCAATAATTTACCCATTTTTAAAATTTTTTTTAACATCGTTTTTTGGATTTGTTGGGGTTTTTATAAAATTATAACCTATTGAAAATGCGGGGAAAAAATCTAAAAATGACCCCAATAAAAACCCCGTTGAAATTAATCCATTTTCCAGTTATATTTTTTAAATAAAATTTATTCCAAAAAATTTGACGTTTAGAAATGTACCAAAAAGAGGTCGTTAAAAAAGGCATAAACTCGATTATTGTTGCCTTGATAAAAACCCTTTTGCCAAAAAAAATTCCATTCAAATGGGAAAAAAATAAATTTTTTTTTTTTTTGCACCTCATTGTCATTCATCATGTAATATTCTTTTAAAAAAATGCAATACAGCCTAAAAAAAAAAACCGGTTTTACACTTGTTTTAGATTTAAAAAAAATTAATTTTTAAAAAAAAAGGTTTAAAATGGGTCTTTTAAAAGGTACGATCTTTTTTTTTGGGCAGTTTATTTCGTGCGCATACCCCCAAAATTCGCTATTTTTTTGGGCCCTTCATTTACAACTTAGTCAGTTAATCTTTTTTAAAAAAATTGAAATAAAACAATTAAAATAATTAAATTTTTTGAAAATTTAATTAAATTATTATACGGGTTTCTCATAATAGACTACCCTTTTAATTTAATAAAATTTTAAAAAAATTAATAAAACTAATATTTTTTACATTTAATTAAAAATTTACTTTTGGGATTTACTAAACATACGACTCACCAAAATTTTTAAAAATTTACGTTTTTAATAATCTATTAACAATTTTTTTTCAAGAAAAAAAAAAAGAAGGAAAACCTGACTATTCCCGGATTTTCGGGAATTCGGTTTTTAAAAGATCTTGGATTTTTTGGACAGTTAAAAATTTAAATTTAAATAGCCCCAAAAAAAAGTCTTTTATTAAGTTGGGGGGACTATTATTTAAACCTGAAAAAAATACATTTTACTTACCCCCAAATTATTATTTTCCAACCTCTCAACTGTTCCTTTATTTCCCCTTGGGAAATTAAAAACTCAAAATCTCTGAATACTATTGGGGCCCCGGTGGGATCAAAAAACCCCGCAGAATTTTTTTTTTTTTATTTAAAGGGAAAAAATCTTGTTCCGCCCCAAAAAAAAAACTGAAAAAAGTTTCAAGATTCATAAAAAAAACACCTGAAATATTTACCTTCTAATAAAATTGCTACAATTTTTGGTTACCGGTGCTTGTGAAAGAAAAACCTGGAATATTTTCTCAAATCTGCGCTATTTAGGGATTCTGGAGAAGGAATTCCAATGTCAAGCAGTTGGGGGTGGAAATTTAACCTGTAGCTGGGGCCCATTGATAATCCCAAACGAAAAAGGTATGTCGAATAAAATATTGAAAGCAACCCCCCCGAGCTAAGCAACCTTCATCAAGCCGTATAATAACGCTTCCAAAACCACCCCTAAATGAAATTACAAGTTCTGCAATTAATTTACAAATGCTAATAACTGTTCTTTTTTTTAAAATTTATCAAAAAAAATTTCCCCATTTTAAATATTTGTATAGTTCTTTCGATTAAACATAATTTAAAAAAAAATCATTGCAATTTGGGATTTTTGACGCTCGTAGGCAAAATTTTTTTTCCTAACGCTTGGGCAAATGACTTTTTCCCGCTGCGGGGCCCCGGGGTCGCTGGGAAAATATCACTTTTCCCTTGGGAAAAAACTAAAAAAGCAAATAAAAAAATAAAACAATAGTTATTTTTTTATTAAGCGCAAATACATTGTCCTCTGGCAATGTTTGACCAAAGGGAGCGGGCCGGCTTCCCGGAAAAGAAATTCCTTTTTGCTAATTAAAACAAGTTTTTAAAAATTTCTCAAAATTGCCTCCCTTCATTTTGAAAATTTGGTATACGGGGGTTTTTTTTGGGGCCCGATTACAATCGAAAAAAAATTGGAACGTTTTTGTTTTCAGATATTCATCATCAAAATTGAAAATCAAACTTTTTTTTTTTTTTCTTTTTGCAAAGATTCTTATTTTACCCAAATTGGGATATTTTACAAACACCTTTTAAAACTTGTTTTTATATTAATTTTTCAATTTTTTTCCCTTTAATTGCAAACCCCCACTTTCACACGCCGCAACGGTAGGCAAACCCTGTATACACTACTTTTTGTAAACAATTGTGGTGCTGCCTTTGAATTTGGGGTTCCAATTTAATGGAAAAAAAAAAATAAAAATAAAAATTTTAAAGGTGTTTATAAAAATTGTTGCCAATTTTTGAAAAAACAAAAATTTAATAAAAAGAAGGGAATATATGAAAATGGGGTTTGTTTAATTTTTTCCCTTTTATGATGAAAATCTCGGAAGAAACGTTAAAAGTTTTTGTTTTTTTAAACAGCGCAAAAACCTATAAAATTTGTCAAAATCGGAAGGTTTCAGACAATTTCCAAGATTTTTACAACCGCAGATTTTATAAAATAATGGTAAAAAATTTATATTATTGATATAACCTCAAATTTGAAGTTCCCTTTTAAAACTAACACATTTTGCGCTATAGATGTTGTTATTGTAAAAATGTTTTTCGTAGTAGGGATTTACTGCAAAAAAAAAAAATAAAAAAAATACTTAGTACCTTTTTTAAATTTGTTATTTTCATATTATTGTATTTGTTATGATTTAAATTTCTGTGTAACAATATCTAAATATTTTTGAAATTTTTCTAATACTATTCCTTTTTTGGGGGGAAAAAACCAGGCAATTACTACTCGGATTAAAAGTCTGTGTTTGATAACATATATGTAATTTTTGAAATAATTTTATTCATTCTTTTTTTTTGGGAAAAATTGTAATATTTGGTCGAAAATTTTTAGTAGACTTTTCTAAATGCTGTGGAACAAACCATTTTTCGAAAGATGTTGGTCGCAGTTCTCAATTAGCGCAGTTAAGTATATTAAACAATTTTAGCGAAAAAAACTTTGAACATTTGATAAGGCAGGCGTTGGTAAACATATTTGCAAATCAACCATAATTACTTTCAGTTCTTGTTTACTTTTCCATTCTGTTTGTCTTGAGCTTTTAGAACCTATATTTTGTTTTTTTACTAGAGCTGAAAACTTTTCATCCCATCCTCGTATATTAAAATGTATCTCAGTTCAGTTCAGTTTAATCCTAATAAGTTTTTACTAGTGCAGAAAAACGATTAAGACATTTCAGCAAACGAAATTAAACTCACTCCAATCGAAATGCATATCCAATGCAGAACAGAATTGTTCTGGCTTGTTCGCGCTCTACATACGGCACAATCGTCGCGGTTTTCAGCACGTAATCGACCATTTAACGCCTTTTTGCAGTCACTCGTTCCCGATCAAATTCACCGTGACGAACATCTGTATTTTGTTCGTGTCGGTGCCACCGGGATGTCATGCACGCCTTTATTATTAAAAGCGTTTACAATATATGCAGTATCGGTAATGAACGCCAGTTTTTGTATATACAGAGTGACCGGAAAATACCTGAAAAAAATTGTATAACGTGAATGAGGTCGATTAAAACCAACTTATTTATATCTGAAATTGCTTCATTTAGCCCCTAGGGGGTCCAAAAAAAAATCAGAAAATACTTTCCCCAAATTTAAAATTTTTACACTTCATCTATTGGCGAAACCCCAAAAAATTTTTTTCCTTTTGTTTCGCTAAACCATCAACAACTTTATTTTTTAAATACGGCCCTCGATTTTTTTTTTGCTTTTTTTTTAAAAAAAATTTTAATCCCCAATTTTAAAAAAATTTTTAAAACCTGATATTTTTTCCCTTAAAAAAAAAATATTTTCCTTTTAAAGTTTGATTAAAAAAAGCACCTGATTTTTTTTGGGGGGATTTTATATTTGTTAAATAAATAAAAAGTTAACACATTTTTTTTAAATTTAAAAAAGGGGGTCAAAAAAATTTAAAAAAAAAACCCGGGACGTTTTTAAAAAAAAAAATTTATAATGGTTTAAAGAAAACAAAACGTGGGAAAAAAAATTTGGGGGTTTTCCAATACATAAAACCCAAAAATTCCGGGAAAAAATTTGTTAAAAAGTTTAGTTTTTCGCCATATTTTTTTTAAATACAAAAAAAATTTTAATTTTTTTAAAAATGTTTTTTGGGGGCCCCAATACCCAACTTTGCCCCAATTTAAACTTCTTCGTATCTTTTTCCGTTTCCCGGGCCCAATGATAAGAGTCGAAAATTTTTTAAAAC
>JAHBCN010011686.1:0-28330 GCA_019359885.1 Listronotus oregonensis
CTTTTTTTTGTTTTCTTGGGGGGACACTATCATGTTTTTTTTTTTTTGGAGATAAAACCCCCAAATGTCAAAAGGGTTTTTTTAATACTCATTAAAAAAAGTGAAAATCTTGAGAGTGGCCTGGTTGGAAAAAATTTTTAAAATAATTCCCAATTTCCCCTAACAGGTTTTCCGGGTGATCCCTTTTTTAATAATTTTAATTTTCTTTCCTTAAAAAATAAACCCCCATTATTAATAATTATTATTTTAAAAAAAAAATTTTTTGGTCAAAAAATCGAAAAAATAAAACTTTAGCTGTGGCGTTCGATAAAAAAAAATTATTTCAGGAATAAACGTATTGAGTTGATCCTTTGCCGGCCGACGCGCGTCTTATGAATTTGTTTACCGAAATTATTGATCGATAAAATGCGGGGGGTTTTTTGGATTTTAAAAGCCCCATTTTTCCCCTTATTTCGAGCCTTCAAAATTATATAATGGGTTTTTTTTCTTTTACCCTTTTTTCCAAAAATTAAAATTTTTAAAAGGTTAAAGGGCCCCAGCCCAAAATTTGTTTTTTCCAGGGGTTCGGGGTTTCCGGGTTCCCAATGTGGTAATTTTTGCAGAAAGGAAAAAAAATTCCAAAATAATTAAAAAAATTTTTTTTAAAAGGTTTTTTATGAAATATTTTGCCTTTTTTGTAAAAAAATTAAGAATTCTGTGAAAAAAAGGAAATAATGTTAATAAAGTTAGTTTGATTTTAACCCCAAATGATAAATATCTCGGAAACAAAAATGTTCCAAAAAAAATTTTTGGTAATTGTCTGAAAAGTTGCCTCCTCTCCGATTTTGACCAAATTTGGTATAGGGTTTTTTTTTTGGGGGCGCTGATTACGAATCTGAATTTTTTTTCGGCAACGTTTTTTTTTGGGAGATATTCATCAAAAAAGTTGAAAACCAAATAACCTTCCCACTTTTTCTCCTTTTTTCCCCAAAATTTTTGATTTTTACACCAAATTGGTACACGATATTTCACAAACCCCTTTTTTTAAAAAATTTTTTTTATATTAATTTACTTTTTTTATTTAATTCAAACCTCCCCTTTCCCCCCCCCCAAACTGTGGCAACCATGTATACACTAGCCTTTTGTAAAAAATGGGGTTTTTCTGCCTTTGACGAAAGTTCGCAATTTAATGGAAAAAGGTGTAAAATAAATAAAAATACAAGGTTTTAAAAAGTTTTATAAAATATTGTGTGTCACTTTATTAACAATCAAAATTCTGTACAAAAGAAGGGGGAATATAGTGAATTAGGTTAGTTTGATTTTAACTTTGATGATGAATATCTCGAAAACGAAAGTTGCCAAAAGATATTTCGATTCGTAATCAGCGCCCCAAAAACCCGTATACCAAATTTGGTCAAAATCGGAGAGGAGGGCAATTTTTGAGACAATTACCAAATTTTTTCGTTGTGATCAGAAAAAACCCTCTTCTTTTCATACAATTCTTCATTATTACACTAAATTGGCACAAAAATATTTCAGTTGGGAACAAAACATTTCCAACTGGATATTCTTTCAGATTCGTGATCAGCTCCAACATATTTTATTTTTATAAAAGTATAAAAATGGTGTTTTTACCTTGTTGACTTCAATTCCTAATCCGACAAGCTGTGTAGAATATTCTCCTGTGGCCATAAGGTCGGTTATATGTCTCATAAATAATTTATTGAAACGGAAGACCCGAGGATTTCCAGTTACTTTTGTTTCAAATGGAGTCTTTCCAAAAAAATTTGTGGAAGGAAGTATTGGAACGTCGCCGGAATAAAATTTTCTAAAAAATAATTTCATAAAGTAGAAAATGCTACTTAAACCCAGAAAATAGTAGTGAACCTATTTACTTTTTTTTAGTTCCAATAATTTTTTGCATTGCTCTCGGTCCTTGTTTTTGTCCATTAAAAATACAGGTGTGCAAAGCGCAACTACTTGGTAACAATAATAAGTTTCTTCTAAACATTGTTTATAGTTTTTATCATTGTTATAAAATAAAAATTTTTGGTAAGGCAAAAAAAAATCAAAATATTGACAACATAACCTATATAGATATTTTTTCGACAACAAAGTAATTTATATTTATAGTACTTCTATATTTAAAAACGAATGGGGCAGTCTGGGGCAGTCTCAAATTTTATTTTTAAACCCCAAGAATATCCTGCTAGAGGCAGCCTTAATGCTCGGACGTGCCACGAGTAAAAAAGACAAATAGGTGTATAACCTTTCTCATTCGTTCTACGTGCTGGTGGGTCGAGTTTATTTCTTTTATGATCTAGAACAGCGTGACCGACACATTCTGTAGAGAATATATCTACAGAGGCAGCCTTGCCGCTCGGCAGTGTAAACAAGCGTGCGAGAGTAAAAGAAGAATGACAGTATAGGCTTTCTCTCTTTGCTCCAAAGTGCTGATTGGTCGATGGAAGGGCTATATACCCCGTTCTACCGTTTGGTGTAAACTTGTTTTCATTTAATCACGCTAACTCTCGAAGTATTGAAGTTGGATGCATTTTTACCACAAGACTTAAAGTTGTTTGTTATATATAAATATAACAATCAAACATTTTATTTTTTTAAATAAGTCCAAACCTTTTGGTTAACCCAAAAAAATACGGAACTTATTTACCTTAGAACTTTCAGGTCTACTCTTCTATTTAACTTGATAACAACCTTGTAGTGTAGAAATTTATGAACGCACCCAATAATATTCTTTCCTTCCCGCTCAGAAAATCATGAATAACCTCTATTCACACACCCTCATTTGTCTGTTTTCTCTGTGTTTTCTTACTTCTTACATTTAAAATCTTGTGAAAATTAAAAAAAAACGAAAACAGATAGACCAAAAATTATCTAAAAAGGGGTGTTTGTAAAAATATTTGACAAATCCCAGTACTTCTTCTTTTTTTATCCAAATTCTTATTTAAAGTCGATAAGAAAATTATCAAGTAATAAATTTGTGTCAATAACTTTTAATTCAATCGTTGCCTAATAAGCGGTTAGTATATCTGAACAACGTTTCGGTAAGATTGAGCCGAAACGTCTGAAAATGGCCTGTAAGAATCCCGCTTTCTGTCTTCCACCAGGTTCGACTAAACTGAAGGTAATAATATTAGATTAAGAATAATTTTCATTTATTAGAATAGGCACTTATATGGTTCTTTTCGTTGTATTAATTTAACGTACGTAATTAGTACTAGTAGGTGTTGCTTATGTGTTTTTCTAAAAACCATAGTCAGTTGAAATTTTTTCAGTCAACAATTATGCCTTTAATTTCAAGAAAATTTTGAAAGGATGTGGATTAAATGGGGCCTTATTCGTGAAAATTCAAAGTTTCAATTTGGCCCATTTTATTATATTTATAAAAAAGTATCTTTATTTACATATCTACAATGAATTGGTAAAAAAATCAGAACGGCAAGTATCAAAAAAAAACCTTTAAACTTACCATTTTTATGGTAATTGTCTCGAAAGTTGCCTCCTCTCCGATTTTGACCAAATTTGGTGTACGGGGGTTTTTTAGGGTGCTGATTACGAATCTGCAAAAAAAAATGTTTCGGCAACGTTTCGTTTACGAGATATTCATCATCAAAGTTGAAAATCAAATTAACCTTATTTACACTATTCCTCCTTCCTTTTGCACATAATTCTTGTTTTTTACACTAAACCGGCACACAATATTTCACAAACACCATTTAAAAATTTGTTTTTTATATTTAATTTACACCTTTTTTCCATTTAATTGCAAACATCCACTTTAACACGCCCCAAGGTGGCTGCAACCATGTATACATTAGCAAATATGGCTGGTGCCTTTGAACTTGAAAGTTCGCAATTTAATGAAAAAAAAGTGTAAAATAAATAAAAATACAAGGTTTTAAAAGGTGTTTATAAAATATTGTGTGCCACTTTAGTGTAAAATCAAATTGTCAAAAGAAGGGGAATATAGTAAAAATAAGGTTAGTTTATTTTCAACTTTATGATGATATCGAAAACGAAACGTTGCCGAAAAATATTTTTCAGATCGTAATCAGCGCCTAAAACTCCGTATATCAAATTTGGTATCGAGAAATGAAAAAAAATTTTTTCGGCAACGTTTCGTTTTCGAGATATTCATCATCAAAGAAAAATCAAAGTAACCTTATTTACTATTCCTCCTTCTTTTGCACAATTGATTTTTACCTATTGGCACAAATATTAAAACCTTTTAAAACTTGTTTTCATA
Source organism: Listronotus oregonensis (assembly GCA_019359885.1). Lineage (NCBI taxonomy): Eukaryota > Metazoa > Arthropoda > Insecta > Coleoptera > Curculionidae > Listronotus > Listronotus oregonensis. The sequence continues at coordinate 4,247 of JAHBCN010011686.1, forward strand.
TTTATTTTACACCTTTTTTCCATTTAATGATATTTAACTTTGATGATAAATACCTCGAAAACGAAACGTTGCCGAAAAAATATTTTTTCAGATTCGTAATCAGCGCCCTAAAAAAAACCCCGTATACCAAATTTGGTCAAAATCGGAGATTAGGCAACTTTCGAGACAATTACCATTTTTATTAAATTTGTTGCCATTTAAAACAGTTTTTAATCTTCTAATAATTTTTAAGAAAAAATTTTATATAAAGTTTAAGTTGATTTTCAACTTTATATAATATCTCGAAACGAAGCGGGTTGCTCGATATAGAACAAGTGGTTTTCAGATTCGTAATCAGCGCCCTAAAAAAAAACCCGTATACCAAATTTGGTCAAAATCGGAGATTAGGCAACTTTCGAGACAATTACCATTTTTATTAAATTTTTGCCATTTTAAACGGTTTTTAATCTTCTATTTTGAAAAATTTTATATTAAAGTTTAAGTGGATATTAAGGTCTTTAAAACACGCGCGAGCACGACGGCGGAGCTGGGGTTCTCGATATAGAGCAAGGGTTTTAATGCTCAATTATCCACGAAAACTTTACACAATTAATTAAGCAAAATAGGGTACCAATAAAAAAATATACCAAAATGTATTTATTTTTTACTGGACATTAAAAAACACACATGGTTACTAAGCAATAAATTTTAAAGTTTTTCAAGTGTTCTCCTTGTATTTAAGTACACTTATGAATATAAAATTTTTATTGATATTAGATTTGGTTGTTTAATTTTATAATCCGTATATTTTTATGTTTGTCAGCAAAAAAAAAGGCAAGCCATTTAAAACTTTTATGATCAGTTGTTTGGAGAACAATTAATTTAAATTGATGGTAATTTAAATTTAAACTAATAATATTTCTTGGAAAAACAAGCATTTATATGTTACTATTATTTTATATTGGTAATTATATCAACTACATATTAGAAAGATGTTTTTAAAAATAATTAAAAAGACTGATATGTTTAAGTAGTACATTCGAATTTAAAAGAATTCTGTTAATGCCAGAGATACATATTTTCAAAAATATCCGTTCCAATGACAGCCAAATATTATCATTATTATGTCATTTATAGGATTTTTGACATGAAAATAACACGTAATTATAACTCGCCTCTTACATAGTTTAATTAGTTTTTGGTTAATAAAGAAAAACTGCAAAAATGGTAATTTAAGTTGACTTCTATATAAAGTGTGGAGTATCATTGAATAGGTAATTTAATTTGCAGTCGACATGCTCTCCTCTCCCGGTATAGTGACGTGGCCGTATCTCCGGCCTTTCCCTATGAAAACGGTCCTATCCGCTTTCTGTTTAAAGCCAGGGAACCCTTTTTCCTATAAAGGCGGTTCTGTCGCCTTCTGTTTGGATTCAGTGATCAGAGATTCAGGGGCACCTTTCGAAACGGATTCACCCGTTTCGGTCGGTGCAGCCTTATCCGCTTTCTGTTTGGAGCTAGGGAAGTAATAGTCCACCACGGCAGAGCCCTGCATTACCGTAGTAAGGCTAGATACTCCGAGAGGTCGCCCTGTATCTCAGAGGCACCGTTGGAGACACCTGTTTAAGGCACAGGATGTCATTCACTCATCAGCACGCTATGCTAACACCTTGAGTTAAGCCTTGTGCCCGTCTTAGCCCGTCCCATACGCTAGCGGCTGGAGTTGCCGATAACCGGGACTCCAGCGCATGTTACAAAAGATCCTACTGGGCCCAACCACGACATCGACGTGCGAACACAGCGGTGGGGTTTGTGTTACAACTCAAAAGCTTTACTGATAGTAAAAAAAATAGTACGCCACTAGAATCTACTTAAAAATCTACAAAATATTGCCATTTAAAGTTTTTTACTATCTCTAATAATATCCAATATACCAAATCGACAAAAATTCACAAACACCCTTAATCTCCAAAACTAATCGAGTCAACCTTAAAATTTTAACATATTTATACCTAAAGTCCAAAATTTCTGTCAGTGACTCATTTAATACCGGCCACCCAACCGACGAAGCGGCTGAATAAAAATCTAACACTAGTAAATGATTTTTAAGCCTATGATATACTTTTCCGCTCAAATAACAGTGAACCGGCCAAAAGTTTCATCGCCACGTTGTCATAATTCGCAAGAATAAATCACCAGTCAGCGATCGCACTTTAAATAGCACGCCAATATGTATTGAAATCATTGTTATCGGGGAGACAATAAAAGTGGCAACACACATTCCTTAGTTTACAACTTGAAGAGACTTGAAAATAAGCGTATCGACAGCGTTTTCGTGCTGTTCGATGATTTTATTTAGTTATTATTGATTATGGACAGATTTTGTAAGTTTAAATTTTTATTGCTATACAGGGTATTTTCTAAATATTATAAATTTCTAATAATTGTATATGTATATATATATATATATATATATATATATATATATATATATATATATATATATATATATATATATATATATATATATATATATATATATATATATATATATATATATATAATATATATATATATATATATATATATATATATATATATATATATATATATATATATATATATATATATATATATATTGTTTTGTATATAAAGATTTAGTGTTGTTAAGTGCTTTTAATTCTGTAAACTATAAATATTAACTAACCTTTAACTAGTTATCCGCCTATAAAAAAAACGTTAAAAGAACGAATAATGGTTAAAAATGTTTACCTTGGGATTCGGGAACGAAATCCAGAACTAACCACTTTGGATGCTGCAGAGATATGTGCAACTTTAACAAAAGTTAATTTGCGTACGGTATTCAGAGTTTTAAAAGGCAAAAAAATCAATATTAGTAATTATGCGGATACTGGAAAATGCGATTTTTTCGCTATTTTTTTGCACACTTTTTACTTTTCGATTGTTAAACATGAATCAGAAGCTGTTTTTTTGGCTGCCTCTTATAGTATTTAAAAAATAATAATAATTGAATTGTTTAATTCCATTTAACGACATATTCCTTTAAATTCTGTCATTTGCACGAAAACATATTTAAAAAACTCATACTATGTTAATATTAAAAAAAACACTTAAAAAGTAAGGAAAAAACCTTAATTTTCAATAAAAAGTAGGTAAAACGTTTACGTCCTAATTCAACTCGAAATTCTAAAAATGTTGACCTGTTACCAGGTTGTAATAGTTTTCTTTATGACATTTTTATAAGGTATGCGAACCTTGCTTCGCTCAACCCACAATGTTTAATCAAAAATATTCTCGATATGGAAATCCTAAATATGGATTCTACAAGCTGATCTCAGAGCTTTCGTGTTCCTTATATGGTGGATATTTTTGATGAAGCAATGCGTGTGCATATCGTATTTAATATTGAGATTGCAAGATCGGTGGTGAATTGGCAAGTCGGTGTAACTTGGATTTTCTATCGTTCTACTTTTACATCTTTTTTAATTTATGTTAAGACTAAAATTTTATTATTTTTTTCATGTAGCAAAATAAAATCAAAGAAGGTAAAATTAAAGTAAAAAATGTATTTTTTTTTGGAAAAACGTTGAAAAATCGCCAAAAAACTCAAATTTGTGTTCTATGACCTCAAAATAGGAGGTGTGCAAAATTAAGCAAAAAAATTACATTTTTCATTAATCCGAATAATACCAAAATAATATAGGCTTGTTACTAATTTAAAGGGTTAATGAAAATGTGAGAAAATAACTTTTGCTTGTAAAAAATGTTTTCATGTTTTGACGAAATTTTTTCATTTATTTTCTAAAATGGATACGCCACTGGAATTGATTCCCCTGACCCCACACAACCCGGGGCACTCTAAAAGCGAGCGATGCGTCATTGACAGAAATTTTGGACTTGAAGTATAAATGTGTTTTAAAAATCGGTGCCGAGAATATTTAAACAGTATAATTTATTTTTCTATAATAACATATGGATATTTAGATTTTGATAAGAAAATAGTTGTAAAAAACAACTTATGATAAATTAATGTAATTTATCAGCAATAATTTTGCGTAATCCATTTTGATAGTTTTGTGAATGAAACTTAAACATCCTGTTATCAGTAAAAAAATAGCTTTAACATTATTAACTTCCTGAAATAATTTTAATTGACTATGTCTATACAGGGTGTTCCTTAATCACATATGAAATGTTCAATTACGAAAAAACAGGGTGTTAAAATTTAAAGAAAAATAAAGTAAATAATTAATATTTCCGATCCCCCTTGAGATATATTAGAGAATGTAGTGAGTAGTGACATTTAATGAAGGTGCGTATTTTTAAAATAAACAGTGGCGTGCATATGAGCACTAACCTTGATATTTTTAAATACTTTTAATTCAACACACAAAATAGGTAGAAACTCAGTTATATAATATATGCTAGAAATAAGAAGGGTCTGTTATGTATGTTATTTATTAAGAGTAAAATGGTGGACAGAGCTTGGCTTTAGCCCTAAAAATACCCGCATATTTTTTCGGATCCCTGTATAGAATAGCCCAAACGGTGTACCGCTTGCGGATTTCCCGCCTTTCGACATCTTTTCTGTAATCGCAGCGATCCAAATTCCAAAAGCTGGGAAAATTTTCCATTAGCAATACTGCATTGTCTCAAAAGCCTTATACATATAATACTTTCAACTTTTATTTCAAATCTCTTTCCCGCATTTAGTGGAGTAAAATTTGGAAGAAAAGTCGCTTAGTTATCGAGAAAAAAAAACCGGCGTAGAACCAAACCAGACTTAGTGGGATTCTTTAATAAGGTAATCGTGTACATGAAATCACTTTTTAGGACATTTTTTAGTGGTCGAGAGCTTTTTTATTTCGAAAACACCCAAAAAAATCGGTTTTCAATAAAACACGTATTTTAACTTCACTGTGCTATCTTTAATAATATTCATGCTATCAAGTTAATTTTTTTTAGATTAAAGTAGACACAATAGCGCTTCAAACAACGTCCCTCTTGAAGCTGTTATTTTTTTAAATTTTTAAAATAGTACGAAACTCAAAATTGTTATTTTTAGTAGCGTAATTTTAGGCAATCGAGAAAAAAGTTTATTATTGAAAATTTATACATACATGCTGCGTTGTAGCTAATGTTTAAAAAAAGTTTTTAAAACAAAAATTTTTTAGATTCCTTTTATAGTATTGAGTCAGTGATATTTTTTTAACGGCCAAAGTCATATTTTTGCGCGCTTGGCTTAGCGAGCCGGCCGACTACAAAGATCTTACGGTCCGGTGGATGTGTAGTAGGTAGTTAAAGTTGTATCAACAGGTTTAAACGCAGATCTAAGGGCTGCTTAAGTTGTTTAGAAAAGAAAAATTTTAAATATCCAAAACAGGTGGGTAGATTTTTAAACCATACAAAAATATCAATCATTGTTATTAATTACCCACCTAATTAGTAGATTTATTCAACTTTTTTTTATTGGTTGCTGGTAAAGAAAACCACCCACAGGATTCGTTATTTTTTTGATTATACATTCAAAACTTCATTATTTTTTAAACATTTTTAGCAACAAAATATTGCGGATGCTTTGTGTCTTTTAATTAAATTTGAGAAATATAGTACATACATTAAATATAAACTAGGGCTTCGTTAAAGGTCTTTTTTAAACCGGAATATATAATTCTTTTTTTCCATATAAAGAGAAGATACGAAGCTATTCTTTGACATGTCTGAATGCTGCTTGAATAAGCAATGTTGCCAGACTTTTTGTAATAATTTGTTATTATTGAAGGTTGTTTTTTATATAAAAAACTAACCAGAACTAACAAACAACAACTTTCAAACTATGATCTAGTTTTGGTTAGTTCCGGTTAGGTTTTCCTCGTTAAATTGTAAAAATTTTTATTATAAATGCGCCGTTCTGGTCGGTCATGATTAGTGGCTTGAAATTCAAATATTTTTGATTTAATGAAAATTATCCAAAGTTTTTTATTATAAATTAATAATATTTTCGTTTAGCAACACTGTAAACGTCTTGAAGCGATGCATGAATTTATTACTTGTAAATCGTAAATAGTTAAAATAAAATGTCAAATAATGACCAATTTTTAGAATTTTTATTGCGCTTTTCTTGGTGAAAACCAAAAGAATATTTTACATTGCAAATTTAAAAATCGTCCAATTCCGTAGGAGATTTTTTTTACAGACCCAAAAATGTAATATGTAAGTAGTTATTTAGGCGCTTCATTAGTAGCATTTTACGTAAATTTAATCCATTTCTGCCTTAAAATCTTTAATAATGATATTGCAGGAACGAAATTTACACTCCTTACAACATTTTAGTTCTTCTTTCACACAAGTACATGTTGGTAATTCAATTTTGGATTGACATAAAGCCATTGCACACCTATTGTGGCAGCAGCTCTTAATAAAGTTTAAATTTTGGACATTTCTTTAGGAAGTAAAAGATCTATCTGAACATCACTACCAATACTCGCAGAAAAGGTAGATATTGTCGAACTATTTTCGGGTAGGTTCGGAAACCGTTTTCCTATTTTTGTGCGATTTTATGTTTCTTTCAGAGATGTAGTGGATGTAACATAATTTATGATATTTCTCATCAAACGCAAATAAATCTTTATAGCCACGTAATTTAGATATCATATTAATGGCGTTTCTATTCCTGGCAACTTTATTACTTTTTTGATAGGAGGCTTTTCTACTACCTAAAAAGATTCAGTACTATGTAAAAAAATAAATCCCCTAAACAGGATTTATAAGGATAAAATTGAAATTCGTATTTTGTTTCAGTACAAAATATAAACTAATATAAAGGTACCAACTATACTATGAAGGTACCTAATAATATTTAAATTACTTGTTTAAACAGATTTTTTATATAACTTTTCTTCTTTTTATTTTTACTATTGCTGCAAAAAAACACATTTTCTAATATTAAAACTATCGCATTTAAGTTTAGTGTCACAATAATTTGAAGGACCGGCGCGGCGCCACTGTCTGATTGCAAATTATGATAATAGTTTTGAGAATCTGTGTAAGTTTTACGACAGTCTTTATGATATTTTATTTTAATTTCGCCATTTAAAATATCATTTTTTTGACAGAATTATTTTTTTGCTAAATTGTCCTGCCTTTTTTCAGCACTTAATAGTAATAATAACAACCCTTGTATTCTAGGTCAGCGTTTCTCAACCTTTTTTGGCCCGCGGACCAAAATTTAGTATTTTTTTTTTTTTTTAATAAGTAAATTTTTTCCGCGGATCGAAAATTGTCCGCGGACCAGTAAATTCTCCGCGGACCACTTGTGCCATGATGGTCCGCCGGACCACTGGAATAGCTGTTCTAGGTCTTTGTAAAACAGATTTGTATCCATCATACACAATTTTCTTACAAATAATTCGCTTCATTGTTTTAAAATTTTAAATACATACAGCACACTTTAAATTTCGACAACCACCACTACTAATGTATTACTTAACTACGCACGCTATCCGTATGCGGGGCTATTGGGTCCCGATAATACTTTTTTACGTCTGAAAAAAAAATCGCTGTTGCCAAACGATACGCTCTAGGAAAAATTTTTTTTCAAAAACTTTTGTTATTATTTGGCTATATTTTCTTCGCTGCATGTATGAAAATATTTTTAAAAATAAAAAGTTTATCGATTGGTGAAATTTCAATACCAAAAATATTTATTTTTAGTTTATATGATTTTTAGAGGAATGAAAGTGCGAATTGTGCCCAAACTGTTTATAAGGTTAAAAGCGCTACAGTGTGGGCTTTAATTTGACACAAAAAAATTTCGGTATCTTTGATAGTTTTAAAGTTATGGCGGTGGAAACAAAAAAATCAATTTTTTTATAAGTTAAAAAAAATCACAATTTAAAAGTTCGAGACCACAAAAAATGTCGTAAAATACGATTTCATGTGCCCGGTGACATACTCAAAGAAACCTAACAGGTTTGATCTGGTTCTACGCCAAAAAAAAAACGACACGATAGACTTACGGAATCGCTCCGCTAATTCTAATTAGGAAAATGACCAGAAAAACGCGAAAATTCAGGAATACTTGAGCCAAGGTTTTCTTTGTTAATTTGACCTCATCAAACGACACAACAACTATTTGTCGGTGCATTTCTATTTACTTTATGAATTAATTTTAAATATTTATTTTTAGAAGGTCAATAACGGAAAAAAAAGAATGTACTGATTCATCTATATTTATTTTTTCTGTATATTATTAACATATTTTTAGATTGGCATAATAGGTGGATCGGGACTCGACAACCCCGAGCTTTTATTAAATAGAACGGAAAAGAAGGTAACCACCCCTTATGGAGACCCGTCGGACGCATTGATTGTAGGAGAAATCGAAGGAGTACCGGTGGCGATTTTGGCCAGACATGGAAGAAAACATGATATTATGCCTGGTGAGTTAAATTATATTTACAATTATTAATAGTTCATCTCCTCCTCTCTATTTAATACATATACATTTTTTTTGGAAAAAAAGTATAAATATATGTATGAATTTCTTTGCAGGTAACGTTAACTATAGAGCAAATATTTGGGCACTTAAAGAAGAAGGCTGCACACACATAGTGGCCACAAATGCCTGTGGTTCACTCCAGGAAGAAATTTGTCCAGGATCTCTTGTTGTTATTGATAATTTTATTGATAGGTAAAAAAATTATATTTTTTTGTAAATACAAAAGGTATAATATGTCCAGTTTAATGTCTCCACTTCCAATCATGTTCACTGTAGCATACACAGCAAAGATTTCTGGAACAAAGAGTCATTTAACCTTGTAACATTGGCATAAACACAATATATCTATAAACCCAACAGTTTTAAAAACCTTTGATTCTTCTTTTAAATAAAAAAGTATTACACCCCTTCAAATCTGCATGTATTTCTGGGGCATGCCGTCTCCAAGGAAGTTTAAAGGTGTATGGAAGCCCAATACTGTAGAACAAAATTGTCCAGGCGTGCAGGGCAGCGGGAATAGGGGGGTTGGCCCCGCGGAGTTAACGCAATGAATAGTAAGTCAGGGCCGGACTTCCATAATTCTTTGTTACTATCTATAAAATTGACATCATCAAATGTCAAATTCAAGCATTCACCTGTTTTTTTTTTTATTTTTTGCACAAAATTTTTGGTTATTAAACGATACTACCATAGAATATTTAAAATTATTGTGTAATATTGGATTTTATATTATTTATACACACCGCAATGGTCTAGAGATATATTTATTTCAATGAGTGTAAACGAGTTTTTATCGTGTTTAAATGTTTTGGGTTGGTAAAATATGTTAAGAATATTGATAAGAGATGGGCATTTTAATGTTTTTTTGTATAAAAATTATTGAATTTTATTTTTCGGTTCAAAAAGGGGACTTCTGCAAAACTTGTTTTTAAATCAAAGTAGGTGGACATATCAGTTTTAAAATTTGAAAATATTGGTCAGTATATTGTAATTCCAAAGTGATAGACTCCGTCTGTTACTTATTTATCATGCAAAGACGCCATCTTAACCGGGATGAAATGTTGCGAGCTGTTGGAATGTTAGAAGCTGGTACTAGGCAAGCTCGTGTTGCTGAAACTCTCCACACATCACAGAGCGTAATCTCAAGATTATGGGCACGTTTCCAAGAAACAGGTGATGTTTCTGAAAGACATCCAGGTCCATCACGGCTGACTCGGCCTGCTCAAGATCGTTTTATTGTGCAAATGGCTAGAAGAAATCCAACAGTAACTGTTCCAGAAATAATGAATCGGGTACGCGAAACGCATAATATCGTAATTTCAAATTCTACAGTTCGGAACAGATTGCATGAAGGTGGACTACGTAATAGACGACCATTGAGATGCCAGCCACTTTCTGAGAAATCGCGCTGCTCGTTTGAGCTTGGGCAACAGAACACGAGAATTGGACTAATAATCAATGGGCCCAGTTTTTTACAGATGAATCTCGGTTTGGGTTGCATCCGGATTCAAGAAGACTAAGGATATGGAGAGAACCTGGACTACAAAGAGTCTTGGAAAATGTGCAAGAGGTCCACAGTTATAGAGGTGGCACAGTAATGGTCTCCAGAGGAGGTCATACTCATTATTAAAAAAATTCATCATTATAAAAAAATTGGTATATGTTTAGAATATGACTTTTAATTTTGTTTGATATTTAGTTGAAATAAAAAAAAATGGTTGTACGCCACTGTAGTTTTTTTTTCTGGTATCTACATTTAATTAAAATATTACATTTTGTACAGAATATGATAAATTTCCATAAATTTCCTTTTTTTTTGGCCATATATTTTTAAATTCTTTGATTTATATCCCTAAAATAGGAATATCCTTAGACCATTGCGGTGTGTGTATTTTATTAAATGGTAGATATTTTTGTGAGTTTTGTATTTTTACCAAAAATCTTTGTAAATAAATAAAAACACGATTTTTTAAAGTAAATTTCAAACATTGTATGATAGATTCATGTACTTTTCACCAATTTTGTGATAAAAGAAGAGCAAGATAGTGTAAATGAGTTCAATCTAATCCTAAAATTTAAAAAGTGAAAATTTTTATAACTGCTTTTTAGGCATATACTTTTCACTAATAACAAACATCCATGAGACAGAATAACAGTGGTTAAAAATGTTTAGTAACCTTTGGTAGTAACAGTATCCGTTAAATATTATGTGTCTACAGTACGTCGAGCTTAAAAAGTTGATAATGTAAGTTTAAGAAACCAAAAATCTAATTTATTTTTAAAAAAATACAGAAAAAGTAAAAAGGAACTTTAACATAAAATTGTTTCATTTTCTTTCATTCAATTAGAGAGACCTGTATATATTAAAATTTGTCTGGTCTGCCCAGTAATTAATAATTTTGATCCTTTAAAAGAATGTAGTAAATTATTAAATGAAATAAAAGTACCTAAATGTCCTTATTTCTTTTTAATAATCCACAGAAATACACAAACATTGTGGAAATCACCTAAAAGATAGTTAAGATTGCCTTACTTTTCTCACAGCTATTTTCTATGAAATTTTCATTATTCTATTATTCATAATTGATATATTATTATTTTTTCGGTTACCTAACGTTACGTCTCATAAGAAGCACCTAATTTAAATATGAGAAATACTTACCTAAAGTAAAAAATGCCAAATATGTTACCCTTAGATTTGCAAGACAAAACACAACCTCTAATCATTTTGTTACGATATTATAAGTAACAAACAATAAACACAAAATTATAGTCACAATTTAAGTAACACTAATTACTAAAATAAGAAGGTTTTTATCAATCCAATAAACTTCTGCAACCACAAAATATAATCACACAAGAAAACAATCCAAACTAATACGGCTCTCATAAAAGTATAATGTAGTTTGCCTAACTACACACTGATTTATCAGTGTGTAAGTAAACAAACATTAAATATTGCTCGTGGAATTTCGTTATTCCCATTAAATCAGGCGGGAGTCCAACTCTGACAGTTATTTTTCATACTGGGCTCGTGACTTTATTTTTGAAATCAGAATGGGCCATAGCATTGGGCTTCCATAACCTTTAAACTTCCTTGGTTAAAATCAGACTTAGCCTTTTGAAATACAGAGTGTTTTTACGGACACCTTTAAATACCCCCACCACTTTATTTTTAGAGATACAAGCGCAAAAATTTTCAACGAAAATGGTTCAAAATATGTGCTGACTTTAAAAAATCAAGTTTTTTTGTTAGTTAATATAGGCAGAATTCACAGAAACATCTATTTTTTATTGATTCAAAATTGCATTTCCTGCGCAATTCAAAACTTAAAATAATTTCCCAGCTATTTTCTTGACCACTTTCCACTAAAAATATTTTTCCCTAACGCTGTGCGATAAACATTTTCTCAGATACAGCCGGCGTCCTTTCTTATTTGGACACTCGGTACATTAGTATTTAGCTTTGAGTCTTAATAATAGCGACACAGTTTATTTACTACACTGTATATTTGAATTTGTCTACATTTGATTATAGGACGCACAATCGAAAACAAACATTCTACGACGGCGAGCCGGGCCATCCAAAAGGGATTTGTCATTTACCTATGGAACCACCATTTTGTCAACATACCCGAAAGGTATGAACAAAAAAACCACATTTTCGATGGTTTTATTGTTATCTTGACTCATATTTATATCGTTTCAGGTTATTTTGGAAGCAGCAGAAGATGTGGGGGTCGAGGTAAAGACGAGAGCACGTTGTTGTAATCGAGGGTCCCAGATTCTCAAGCAAAGCTGAAAGTAACGTTTTTAGAAGTTGGGGAGGCGCCGTTATTGGAATGACTACTGTACCTGAGGTAAGTTAAAATATTTATGTTTTACCTATCTATTATTGATCTATAATACCTTAGAAACGGAATATGTTATGATAGCAATAATACCTGCTATCACACCTAGGGCATTATAAGGGGCATTATGATAATGCCCGCTTATATGCCCTAATGCGTAATATGGAAATTTTATTGTTATCCAATTTTATTTCTCTCACAATAAAGATCAAGTTTATACAAAAAATATTTTTTTCTTTAAACAATACTAAAAATTAAACTTTATTTCCAAAATAAAAATTACAATTTTGAAATGTCCCGGAAAATGTAGCTGATCCCACTATAGAATGGTGGGTGTTTTTGTGATGGTAGCAGCGGTGGTAGCACTAACGCTATTTTGTATGAAGAACAATCCATTAAAGAATTTTCAATAGTCGATACGGAATTAACTGAATTGGCAATCATTTTGGCTACTTTGTTTTTGGATGAAATACTTTCTTCTATATATCCTTCAGCTACTGAAGAGCTTTTCCATTTCCCATGTTGTTTTAGTGTTTCAAAGCGAAGCACCTCCTCAACAAGTAAAGTTGACGATGTGCGACGCAAACAGTGGCGGTGTAAGCTTCTGCATTATCCAGTTTTAAAAATTTTGCGATCAATGTTGGGACGCTTCCTATGGTATTTTTCCAATGGGTTGTACTGTACATCGACCCTTTCTATAGGTAAGAAAGAATCTTCGCTCCTTTATTCCAGCTGGTCTTAATGTTGTGTACTTTTTTATTAAATTTAAAGCGCCTAAATCTTCTTCAATGATAGTAAAACTTTTTGAAGTTGAAGTTTTAGTTTCTGGTACCTTTATAACCAAGACTGTTCCTCTATCTTCAATGTCATCAATGGTCATTTTGACCAACTCATCTCGTCTTAAACCTCCAAAAACACCCATTACCAATATGACTTTGTGTACCAAGTAGATATCATCAGGAGCCTTCTTAATAAATTTTAAGGTAATTGTCTCGAAAGTTGCCTCCTCTCCGATTTTGACCAAATTTGGTATACGGGGGTTTTTTGGGGCGCTGATTACGAATCTGCAAAAATTTTTTTCGGCAACGTTTCGTTTACGAGATATTCATTATCAAAGTTAAAAATCAAACTAACCTAATTTTCATTTATATTCCCCCTTCTTTTTGTACACAATTCTTGATTGTTACACTAAAGTGGCCATTTAATATTTTATAAACACCCTTTAAAACCTTGTATTTTTATTTTTTTTTACACTTTTTCCCATTAAATTGCGAACTCTCAAGTTCAAAGGCCCAGCATCACAATTGTTTACAAAAAGTCTAGTGTATACATGGTTGACTACACGTTGCGGCGTGTGAAAGTGGAGTTTGCAATTAAATGGGAAAAAATAGTAAAATTAATATAAAAACAAGTTTCTAAAAGGTGTTTGTGAAATATTGTTGTACCAATTGGTGTAAAAATCAAGAATTCTGTGCAAAAAGAAGGAGAATATGAAATAAGGTTAGTTTGATTTTCTTTGATGATGAATATCTCGAAAAAAACGTTGCCAAAATTTTCGAATTCGTAATCAGCGCAAAACCCCGTATAAAAATTTTGGGTTAAAATCGGAGAGAGGACAACTTTCAGACAATTCCCGTCTTAAGATGGAATACTTGGTCCAGGACCTGTTTTTTTCCGACTAAAAATAATAAGGTTTGTTAAACATATGTATTAAAATAAAATCAATAACTTACCAGTTCCTGGAAATATGCCATTAAAACGTTTTCGGTTATTTGAAGAATTGCGTTCGCATCTTTCCAAATCCAAATATGCCATACCCCCGATCATACTGTTGCCTTGATTTAACTGGCAAAAGATTTTCGGTCGCTTTTATGCCTTTTCTCTTATATTTTGTGGAATTTCTTCCATTTTGAGCAAATCGTTAAATAAAAAATGCCAACTGACTAACTGACAGAAACATAAAAGTCAAACTTAACACCAGTCATTATCTACTTACTTTACAGGTACGGGTTGCAACTTATTTTTTATATTGCGATAAATAATGTAATTAGTCATTGAAAAACTCTTTTTGGAGTGAAAACATAAAGCATTGTATGCCCCAAAGGCTTTACTGGACTATAGCCTTACCATCAGTCGAGTAGCCCTCGGGCTATTTCGACCTTCAGGCATAAGTCCCAGTAGCCCTTGATACATAAATAGCTATAAAAAAAAGAAATCAAAATTAGGCATAATAGGTAATTGAGCAATTTTCAAAGGTTTTAAAAGCTCTACAAAATAGTATATTAAGTATTTTGAAAATATAGATTTTTTTTTAGTTGGGTCAAATTTGAGATTCGCCATAGGCGTACCTTATTAGAGGCAAAAGTGTGGTCGACTTTTCAAAATTTGATATTTTTAGCGATTTTTTTTAGAATTTTCCTTATATGATATTCTTAATAAGCACCTTTAGAAACCTCTTTGTGAGAGTGCGCGTAAAGGTATTTCAGATATAGGTATTAAAAAAAAAATCACAAAATATTATTTTGATCTGGGAATCTATTACTGATATCAAAAAATATGATTCTTTATTTTTTGTTCAAAATAATGCTTTCTATCAATTTCTTTAAGTTCTGCTTTAAATTATTTTTTTAACTAGGCAATCTATTATATATTTTGTGTAATAATTGATGTATTATATAAATAACCATTTTAAATATATTAGAGAATTATTTAAGATTATTTTGTGTTTATATATTTTGTCCATAATATTAAAAAAAAATCTGGCTTTCAGCTTTGAAATTTAATTATATCTTTATTTAGCATAATACATCAATTATTACAAAATTATTGATAGAGAAAATTCGGAAAGCTGTTAAAGAAACAACACCGAACTCCATCTTATTTATGGCAAAACCGAATAAAACCGTGAAGTTAAACGTGTTTTTTCCTTTAGGTTCGAAAACTAAGGGGAAATTTGCCTATTAAAAAAATTGGGGAATTTTAAAAAAAAAGAATTTAAAAAGGTTTTTAATAGATTTAAAAACAATTATTTTTGGGGCCCCCAGCGTCCGTATTTTAAACCATTTTTTCGGGTTTTCTTGTTTTTGGGGAAACCCGGCAAAGTTAAAAGGGCCTTTGGGCTTAAAATTAAAAAGATTTTTTTAAAAAAAATAGTGCAGTAACTGAAGTGACAAAGCTGTAAGTTAATCTTTTAAGTTTATCAAAAATAATAGGTGGAAAGGGCTGAAAATGGCACCTCAAGGCCCAAAAAATGGGTTCCCGCAAATATCTCCCAAAAATATGCATGGAGAATTTTGTTAAGACAAAAAAAAAATCGCCTTTTTTTTTTTTCCCAAAATGGTCTTTATAATTTTTTCGTAGTTTTTGAGATAACGGGAAAAATCCCCTCATTTCAGGTGCCGCTCTACCCCTAGAATGCCGCTATCTTCATGGATTCCTTATTAGGAATTTCGTGAGTCTATCGTGTCGTTTTTTGGCGTAGAACCAGGTCAAACCAGTTGGGTTTCCCTTTGAGTATGTCACCGGGCACATGAAATCGTATTTAGACATTTTTGTGGTCTCAAAACTTTAAAAAGTGATTTTTAAATTTAAAAAAATTTTTTTTTCCGTTTTCCACCGCCACTTAACTTTAAAACTATCAAAGATACCAAAAAATTTTGTGTCAATTAAACTCACTGTGGCGCTTTTAACCTTATAAACTGTTTGGGCACAATTTTTCAGTTTCATTCTTGAAAAATCAGATAAACTGAAAATATATATTATTTTATTGAAATTTTCACCAATCGATAAACTTTTTTATTTTGAAAATATTTTCATACATGAAAGCGAAGAAAATATAGCAATTAATAACAAAGTTTTAAAAAAAAATTTTTTCCTAGAGCGTATCGTTTGGCAAAGCGATTTTTTCAGACGTAAAAATATTAGGGGGACCCAATAGCCCCGATGCGGATAGCGTGCGTAGTTACTTAGTAGTGGTGGTTGTCGAAATTTAAAGTGTGCTGTATGTATTTAGAATTTTAAAAAATGAAGCGAATTAATTGTAAAAAAATTGTGTATGATGGATACAATCTGTTGTACAAGGCCTAGAATACAAGGGTTGTTATCATTACTATCAAGTGATGAAAAAGGCAGGACAATCTAGCAAAAGAAATTCTGTCAAAAAATGATTTTTTTAAATGGCGAAATTAAAATAAAATATTATAAAGACGACGTAAATCTTACACAGATTCTCAAAAACTATTATCATAATTTGCAATCAGACAGTCCGTCCTTCAAATTTTTTTGACACTAAACTTAAATGCGATAGTTGTAATATTAGAAAAATGTGCTTTTTGAAAAAATGTTTTAACAAGTAATTTAAATATTATTATGTACTTACATATATAGTTGGTACCTTTATATTAGTTTATATTTTGTACCGAAACAAAATACGAATTTCAATTTTATCTGATACATTTAAAGTTAGAATTTTTTTTTACTAGTACTGAATCTTTTTTGGTAGTAGAAAAGCTACCTATCAAAAAAATAATAAAGCTGCCAGAATAGAAATGACCTTAATATGATATCTAAATTACGTGGCTATGAAGATTTATTTGCGTTTGATGAGAAATATCATAAATTATGTTTCAGCCACTACATCTCTGAAAGAAACATAAAATCGCACAAAAAAAGGACAACGGTTTCCGAACCTATCTGAAAATAGTTTGACAATATCTACCTCTTCTGGGGTATTGGTAGTGGTTTTTTACAGAAATCTTTTTCTTCCTAAAGAAATGTCCAAAATTTTTAACTTTATTAAGAGCTGCTGCCATAATACATGGTGCAAGGCTTTATGTCAACCCAATTTAATTTCCCCTGTACTTGTGTAAAAGGCCTAAAATTTTGTAAGGAGTGTAAATCTCGTTCTTGCAATAACATTTTTAAAGATTTTGAGGCAGAAATGGATTAAATTTTAAGAAAAATTCTGAAATGAAGCGCCTAAATAACTACGTACCTGTATTACATTTTGGGGGTCTGGTAAGAAAATCAGCCACGAAGTTGGACGATTTTTAAATTTGCAATGTAAAATATATTTTAAATATTATTATTTAAGGCAAAAATGCGGTTTCACAAAAAACGGTTAAAAATGCTAAATGGGCCAATTTTCTTTTAAACTAACGATTTACATGTAATTAATACATGCACCGCTTCAAGACGTTTACAGTGTTGCTAAACGGAATATTATTAATTTATAATAAAAAAACTTCCAAACCCTTAGGATAATTTTCATTTTAAAACAAAAAAAATTTAAAATTCGAGCCAGTTACAAATATAATTAGAGAAAATAAAAACCCTTTTAACTAACCAGCACTAATCATGACAACAGAACGGCGCATTTATAATAAAAATACAATTTAACGAGGAAAACCTAACCCCGGGAAATAACCCAAAACTGGTAATAGTTGGAAAGTTGTTTTTGTTAGTTCCGTTAGTTTTAATAAAAAACAACCTTCAATAATAACAAATCATTACAAAAAGTCTGGCAACATTGCTTATTCAAACAGCATTCAGACATGTCAAAGAACGGGATCGCATCATCTCTTTTATATGGAAAAAAAGAGGAATTAATATTCCTGTTTTTAAAAGGGGTTTCAAAGAAGCCCTAGTTTATATTTTATGTACTATATTTCTCAAATTTAATTAAAAGACATAAAGCATCCGCATTTTTTGTTGCTAAAATGTTTCAAAAATAATAAAGTTTGAATATACCTATAATCAAAAAACTAACGAATCCCCTGGGTGGTTTCTTTACCAGCCGAACCAGCAACCAATAAAAAAGTTTAATAAACCTACTAATTAGGTGGGTAGTTAATAACAACGATTGATATTTTTATGGATTTAA
Organism: Listronotus oregonensis; assembly: GCA_019359885.1. NCBI lineage: Eukaryota > Metazoa > Arthropoda > Insecta > Coleoptera > Curculionidae > Listronotus > Listronotus oregonensis. The sequence goes on from JAHBCN010011686.1 coordinate 22,476, forward strand.
AAAATCCTACCCACCTGTTTTGGATATTTAAAATTTTCTTTTTCTAAGCAACTTAAGCAGCCTTGAATCTGCGTTTAAATCTGTTGATAGAAAACTTTAACTACTACCTCCTCCCATCTTTGCAGTCAGCCGGCTCGCTAAGCCAAGCGCGCAAAAATATGAGTTTGGCCGTTAAAAAATATCACTGACTTAATACTATAACAGGAATCTAAAAATTTTTGTTTTAAAAACTTTTTAAGCGTGCTTCTAATTTATTACTTGCAGCATGTATATATAAATTTTTAATAATAAACTTTTTCTCGATTGCTCAAAATTACGCTACTAAAATATATTTGAGTTTTGAGTTTCGTACTATTTAAATTTAAAAAAAAGAATAGCTTTAAGTGGGACGTTGTTCGAAACGCAATTGTGTCTACTTTAATCTAAAAAAATTTAATCTGATATGAATTTTATTAGAGATATAGCAGTGGAGATGTTAAAAAACGTGTTTGTGAAACCGATTTTTTTGGTTTCAAAATAAAAAAGCTCTCGACCACTAAAAAAATGTCAGCAAAACTAATTTCATTTGATTACCTTATTAAAGAATCCCACTAAGTCCTGGTTTGGTTCTACGCCGTTTTTTCTCGATAATAGAAAAGCGACTTTCCTTCCAAATTTTACGCTCCACTATTTGTAGTATTGTAAAACTTAAGGTGCAATGTTTCTTTTTCCGGGTTGTATTAATGAGGGGCAGGCCTGCCTTATGCTGTAATTGCCATGGCAACCCGACTACGACTGCTTTGGCGATCCGAAGGAGAAAGGTGACCCATCAAGCCGTGTTGGATATATTTAAGCAAAAACGTTAACAAAGTATTAAAGCTACTGGTAGCCGTCGTTCCTAGGATGGCGAAAGAAGATTAGTGGACTTTAGAAGAGGCTCAGGTATGGTTCAACAGTAAATACACTGCTCAAAAAAATTAACGGATCACTTTTAATAAACTTGTAAATATTAGCTTGATGTTTTAAATAAAGGTTATATAGCTTAAATTAACAGTCTTGTAAAAATACATAATTCATGACAGAGAGACAGAGAATAATCGTTAATATCTCAAAAACTCTGAGAGAGATACAAAAAAATTATGGAACAACAAATACAGCTTTCTAATTGTCTATATATAAAGAAGTTAAATAAATATTTTGGATGGGATGGATAATAAAGGAGATATATTTGACACTTTTATTTTGTACCTTTTTGGATTTGTAAGTTTTTTCCAAAGGAAGTTTAAAGGTGTATGGAAGCCCAATGCTATGGCCCATTCGATCAAAAAATGTCCAGCCCAGTATGAAAATAACTGTCGAGTTGGCCCCGCCGATTCTGCGCAATAACGAAATTCCACAGAAATAATTTAATGTGTTGCCTACTTACACACTGATAAATCAGTGTGAAGTTGGCCAACACATTATAATTTATGAGAGCCGGAGTACCGTTTTTGCATTGATAAAAACCTTCTTATTTTAGTGATTAGTGTTTATTAAATTGTGACTATAATTTTGTGTTTATTGTTGTTACTTATAATATCGTAACAAAATGACTAGAGGTTGTATGGTTTGTCTTGCAAATCAAGATGTACATCACCCGTCTTTTAACTTCCCAGGGTAAGGTCTATTTTTATATTAAATTAAGGTGCTTCTTATAAGACGTAACGTTAGGTAACCGAATAAATAATGTATATCAATTATGAATAATAGAAAATAGAAATTTTATGAAACCAATTAGGACAAGTAAGGCAATCTTAACTTCATCTTTTAGATGATTTCCACAATGTTTGTGTATTTCTATGGATTATTAAAAGAAATAAGGTTTGCATTTAGGTACTTTTATTTCATTTAGTAATTTAGTACACTCTTTTAAAGGATCTGCAAAATTATTGATTACTGGGCGGACCAGGCAAATTTTAATATATACAGGTCCCTCCAATTAAATGAAAGGAAATACAATTTTGGTACGGTTTTGGGGCCGCTACGATTACAAAATTAAAAATTCGGCAATGTTTCGTTTTTGAGATATTCAAGCACATCAGTGAAAATCAAACTATTACACTATTCCTCCTTCTTTTTGCACAAAATTCTTGATTTTACAAATTGGCACACAATATTTCACAAACACCTTTTAAAACTTTTTTATGTTTATTTTACTCCTTTTTTTTTTTTTTTTTTACACTTTTATTTTTTTAAGCAAATATGGCTGCTGCCTTTGAACTTAAAGTTCGCAATTTAATGGAAAAAAGATGCAAATAAATAAAAATACAAGGTTTTAAAAGGTGTTTATAAAAATATCGTGTGCCACTTTAGTGTAAAAATCAAGAATTGTGTACAAAAGAAGGAGAATATGAAAGTGAAATGGGGTTGGTTTGGTACAGCTTTGATGATGAAGATCTCGAAGACAGAAACGTTGCCGAAAAGATATTTTTCAGATTTGTAATCAAGCGCCCCCAAAAAACCCTGTATACAAATTTGATGAAAATCGGAGAGGAGGCAACTTTGAGACAATGCCATTTGTTTTAAAAATAAATTAGATTTTGGTTTCTTAATCTTACATTATCAACTTTTTAAGCTCGACATACTGTACACACATAATATTGGATATTGTTACAAAGGATAATCAGATACCAAAGGTTTGCTAAATATTTTTAACCACTGTTATTCTGTCTCATGAATGTTTGTTATTAGTGAAAAGTATATGCCTAAAAAGCAGTTATAAAAATTTTACTTTTTAATGTACAACCAGAATCTTGGGATTAGATTAAACTCATTGCACTACCTTGCCCTTCTTTTTTATCCTGGAAATTGGTGATAAGTACATAATACTATCATACAATGTTGAAATTTATTTTAAAATCGTGTTTTTATTTATTTACAAGATTTTACAGGTAAAAGTACAAAACTTCAAGAAGTATCGACCATTTAAATGAAGGCAGTAGTGGCGCCATCGTATTCCATATTATATCAGATGATATAAATCAATATTACACAATAATTTTTAAAGATTCTATAGTAGTATCCTTTAATAACCAACAATTTTATGCAAAAATAAAAAAAACGGTGAATGTTGGAATTTGACATTTGATGATGTCAATTTTATAGATAACAAGAATTATGGAAATCCGGCCTGACCTACTATTCATTGCACGCAAATTCCGCAGGGCCAACCCCCCTATTCCGCTGCCCTGCACGCCTGGACAATTTTGTTCTACAGTATTGGGCTTCCATACACCTTTAAACTTCCTTGGTTTTTTCTTAGGAATAAATGATTAATCAAACGACACATTCTTTGATTTATTGAAGAAGCAAATGTGTGTCTTTTAAAATATGTAAAGCTTGATCTAAATGTAATTAACACGCCTTAAAGTTACAAATGAACTAAGAGGTGTTCCATTAATTTTGAGCAGGGTATGTCTAAAAATCATTATCTAACAACCAAGATGATTAATGTTTTATTCTTTTCAGGCTCTTGCAAAAGACAGTATTTTCAACTAAATATTGAAAGGATCGATCAGAAATTAATAGAAACATTTCAGAACTAATCACCAGATGCTTCTGGCATTTGCATTTACTTTAATAGCCAAAAGTATTTAATTACAATGTTTTTATTTAACTTGTGTAGTCACAATATATTTTTTAAATAAGGGTATTCCAATAAGAAATTTCGAATGTTTTTAATTACTTCTCTTTATCTCAATTTTTTTGGTAATTCGGATTTGTGCATTGTGGAATTCAGTACAATTTGAACAATGGAGCGCTTTACAGTCGAGCAACATGTTTACATTATTAAAACATATTTTCAAAATGGGTCTTCTGTGAGAGCCACATATCGGCGAATTCAAGGATTGCTGGTGTACACAATCGTCCCTCAAGAAACAACTATTCGCAAATAGTGCATAAATTTGAAACTACCGGATCTGTGCAAGACATTAAAGGCAAAAATACGGGAACATCCAGCTCACGTTCCATTGAGAATATTCAGGCTGTTCGGGAAAGTGTGGCTGAAAATCTACAAATGTCTGTTGAGAAAGGCAGTTTACAACATTTGGGCATCGGCAAGAACTTCAACGTGGCAAATTTTTTTTAAAAAAGATTTAGGTCTGCATCCTTATAAAATTCAAATTACTCAGGAGCTAAAGCCACACGATCATGGACAATGTCGTGCTTTTAGCAGTGATGGATCCTACAGAGAATGCAGAGGACAATAATTTTACCCAATAAAATCATTTTTAGTGGCTGACTTCATTTAAACGGTTACGTAAATAAACAAAATTGTAGTATCTGGAGGCAATGAAAATCCTAGACAGATTCACAAAAGCCAATGCATGCCCAACGCGGCAACAGTTTGGTGCGGTTTTGGAGCTGGGGGTATAATTGGTCGTATTTCTTTGAAAATGAAGGCGAACAAGCTGTTACAGTAAACGGAGAGCGATACCGAACGATGATTGATGTTTTTTTTGGGATAAAAAATGGAGATGGATGTAGACAATATATTTCCAACAAGATGGGGCGACATGCCATACAGCAAGAAACATTGGATTTATTGGGCAGGTTTAAAAAGGGGGATTATCTAAAGGGAAAAAGGGCAAAAGGGTAAAAGATTTGCGACGACGCCCCCAGATTTTTTTTGGGGGGGGTAGGGGAAAACAAAGCACGAAAAGAATCCCTTACCATTCAAGTTTGGGAAAAAAAAAAATTATAAAATAGTTCGAGCATAACTAAAAAAATGTGTTTAGAAAAAGGAAAATTTCAAAAAAAAAATTGTGTGCTGTCGGAAGTCGTGGTGGTGGGGATATTGTATTCCCCGTATAATTGGATACTGTTCATCACGCAGTGCCATAAATAAACCCCAAAAAAGTTATAAAACTTTCATTTTTTAAATTTTTACCAACATTCAAAAAACCCCCTTTTTAAAAAACCCCTTTTTAAAATAATAAATAATTAACATGCCAAACTACAGGTGCTATTTTTAATGTGCTTGATTCGACGATTCAGATATCCTTAGTATTAAATAGGACTTTTTCAGGGTATTTCTTTTAAATTTTATTTTTTTGATCATTTTTTTAAATTAGATGAAAAAAATACTTTTCAAATTTTAAATTTTAAAAATCAACAATAATCAACTTTTAGTCAAATAAAAACCATATTATGAAAATATATACTTGTTAAATTTTTTTTTCCCCATTTTTTTTTTTGTTAAAAGAAATATACATAAAAACTAATTTGGGAAAAATAGGTAATTGTTTACAAAACGGTTTTTTTGCTATTTTTTTATTAAAATGGTTAATATTTGGTATACACACCTTCTGTTATTTATTAGGGAAAACAATTTACGTGGGACAAACAAAAAAATTTTTGTATTTTTTTTTTTAAAGGAAAAAAAAAACTTGGGGGTTCTCTGTGTTGCCGAAATTTTAAAAAATTTGGGATCAAATTTTGGGCATTTATTTTTCAAATATAATTTGGGGTAAATAAAAAGCCTTTTTTAAAACCCGAACTAACCATGTCCACTAGGGGAAATAAAAAACTTTTTTAATTTGTTTAAAAAGGGCGGTCATGGTTGTTCTGGTTAAAAGGGCCTTTTTTTACCCAATTTTATTTCAAGGGCTGTCGGAGACGTATTGAAAAAAACTCCGATTTGGCAACACTGCCCGGGTTTAACCAAAATAATTTTTGCTGTTTCTTGTCAATTTGGGGGTTTTTCCCTTTATGAAGAAATCAATGGTAATTTTAAATTTTAAAAAAACGAAATAAAAAATATTAAAAAAACATAATTTCTCCCCCTCCAAAATATATTTTTAAAACCCCAGGGGCACTAGAATACGACTGTATAA
>JAHBCN010011687.1:0-20000 GCA_019359885.1 Listronotus oregonensis
CCTGCTCCAAAATATGCCTACTAAAAAAATCTTAAAAGTATAAACAAGATTTTTTTGAGCCAATTCAAACTAACTTAGGGTCCCAAAAATATTTGAATTTTAATTTTCCAAATAAGACCGGTAGAGAAACTGAATATTAAAGTAAAGGGTATTATTATTAGCAAACTATTGATAGGATTATTTGTAAAGTATAGTTACTTTAAAATATCCCCAGAAGACCTTGAATTTTTGGGGAATTTATTTTTTTTCAACACTTTTTATTTTTTTTTGTGTTGTGCAATGAAGAACTATTATTTACCACCATTTATCTAACATTATTTTATATATTAGTTTTTGGTTATTTTTTAATTGCTAAATAACAACCTACAAGATTTCTAATAAAAACGCCCTTTTTAAATGTAAGTTTATGATTTTAGCTTTTCAAATTATGGTTATTACTAGTCTCAATATTATCCAAAGAAATTATCAACAACACACAGGTTAAATTTCAGAACTTCAAACAGATGAAAGGTTAAAGTTTAAAATCACATTACAAGTCTAAACAAAAGCTGTCATCTAGTTGCTATGCTTTGAGGAGGGGGGTTTGAGAACAAATTGATATAAGTTTGCGTTATGGTATTTTGTACTTGGGCTTTGCTTTGATACCAAGGAAGCCCAATAATGTAGAACAAAATTGTCCAGGTGTGGGGAGGGGAATCGGGGGATTGGCCCCGGGAGTTTGCGAAGAATGGTGGTCAGACCCGGGGACTTCCATAATTTTTGACTATTTATAAAGTTGACCACCAAATGTAAAATTTCCAAGCAATCACTGTTTTTTTTTTTAATTTTTGCACAAAATTGTTGGTTATTAAACGATACTACTATAGAATATTTAAAATTATTGTGTATTGATTTTATATCACCTGATATAATAGGAAAGAATAGATGGGCCACTTTACAGCCTTCTATTTAAATGGTCGATATTTTTGGAGTTTTTGTATTTTTCCCAAAAAAATTTTGTAAATAAATAAAACACGTTTTTTTAAAAATAAATTTCAAACATTGTATGATAGTTTTATGTATTATCACCAATTTTGTGATAAAAGAAGGGGCAAGATAGTGTAAATAAGTTTAATCTAATCCTAAGATTCTTTTACATTAAAAAGTGAAAATTTTTATAACTGTTTTTTTAGGCATATACTTTTCACTAATAATAAACATTCATAAGACAGAATAAAGTGGTTAAAAATGTTTAGTAACCTTTTTGGTACCTAGGTATCCATTGTAACAGAAACCGTTAAATATTATGTCCACAGTATGTCAAGCTTAAAAAGTTGATAATGTAAGTTTAAGAAATCAAAAATCTAATTTCTATTTAAACAAATACAGAAAAAGCAAAAAGGAACTTTAACATAAAAGTGTACTTCTTTTTATTCAATTAGAGGGACCTGTATATATTAAAATTTGCCTGGTCTGTCCAGTATTTAATAATTTTGATCCTTTAAAAGAATGTACTAAATTATTAAATGAAATAAAAGTACCTAAATGTAAACCTTATTTCTTTTTAATAATCCACAGAAATACACAAACATTGTGGAAATCATCTAAAAGATAGTTAAGATTGCCGTACTTTTCTCACTGCTATTTCCTATGAAATTTTCATTTTCTATTATTCATAATTGATATATTATTATTTATTCGGTTACCTAACGTTACGTCTTATAAGAAGCACCTAATTTAAATATAAGAAATACTTACCTAAAGTAAAAAATGCCGGGTATGTTACCCTTAGATTTGCAAGACAAAACCGTACAACCTTTAGTTATTTTGTTACGATATTATAAGTAACAAACAATAAACACAAAATTATAGTCACAATTTAATAAACACTAATCACTAAAATAAGAAAGTTTTTATCAATCCAAAAAACTTCTGCAACCACAAAATATAATCTCACAAAGCAAAACAATCGAAACTAATAGGCTTTATAAAAGTATAATGTGTTGCCTAACTACACATGATTTATCAGTGTGTAAGTAGGCAACACATTAAATTATTTCGTGGAATTTCGTTAATGCGCAAAATCGGCAGGGCCAACTCTGACAGTTATTTTCATACTGGGCTGGACATTTTTGATCGAATGGGCCATAGCATTGGGCTTCCATACACCTTTAAACTTCCTTGTTTGATACCCTGTTTAGATCAGTCTTTAAGATGCAAAAGAAAGCTCTTATAATCACGTACAGAAGTCAACGGAGGGATTCCTGTAGACCCTTATTTTTATTTCGTAAAATTTTGATACTTTCCTGCGTTTTTACATTGGAGTCAGTTTGTCTTATCCACAGGAAGCATAAACATAGTTTGACGTCAGTATCTGGTTATTCTTCGCGTAGAATAAAACTAACGTGCTTCTGATTCCTTTTACTACACTGATTAAAAACTCTTTAGGTTAAAATAATAAAAGCTATTTAACTACGTTTCTGTGCGACTAAAGCCGATTATTAAGGAGAAAAAATTTGTAGAGAGGTTAAGAAGTTGTTGATTGAAAAACCCATTTATGATATTAACAAATATTATAAAAATATATATCAAATTAGTGTTTTTCGTCGCTTTCTTAACTGTTTGTCATGTTATATTAACATAGTACCTCACCATTTTCGTCGTTTTTTGTATTGGATTTTGTTCATGTGTTATTTTTCTGCTTTTAATTTAGTTTTAAAAATTAGTTATAAATTGTTAAAAATAACCTGATTTCTTTCCATATTAACATATATTTTAAAGTGTATTATTTTTATTTTATTTATTGATAAGTAGTTTGCTTTGTGAATGAGAATTCTTTATTCTTTGCAAAATAAAATCTTATTTTATTTTATTTGAACTATCCAATAAAAAGATACTTTAATTAATTTGTTTTACGTAAGGCGTTTTAAATTTAGTTTAGCTGCAGTACAAATATAAGTAACAGATCTGGAAGCAAGTAAATTTAAACAATTGAAACACTGATAGAGACTTATAATTCTAGAAAACCATAAAGATAAGGACCAATGTTTTTTTATTATGCCTTAAATGTATTATCATATAAATCTGATCAAAAATACCAAGCCAAAATATATATAATTTTTTTATTGGTTATTATACCAAGTATCATACTTACTGGGTTGTACTGCAAAGCAGTAATATATGCTTGGACAGCCTGTTCCATATCACCTGCTGCTACCAACGCTGCTGCTAAGTTTATGTACCCATCAATAAAATCTGGTTTAAGCCGCACAGCATGTCGGTAATTGTCCAGAGCCTCTTGAAGTTGATTCCTTTCTTTATATACATTGCCAAGGTTGCTATAAATAAAGAAAGATTTTTTTTAATCCAAATAAAATAAAGATGCTTTTTAAAATTAGTTAATTCCCTATTTTAAATAATGTAATTTTTTAGAACAAATGGTCAAAAGATACTTCTGAAATACACTGCCAATAATGAACATTAGTTATAGATACAGGCTAAAAGCATTTTTCCTCTGCTTATAAACCACTAACTATAGTTTGAACAGTTTAAACCTTCGAGCACATGCCTAGTGGAGGCAGCCTTGCCGCTCAGGGGGAGGGGCAATCAAATGTGCTAGAGAGAAAGAAGAATAGCAGTCTGCAAGGCTGCCTCTAGTAGGTATATGGTCGAATAAATTTTATACCAACCTATAAGCCTCTGCCAGCAATGGATTCTGTTTAATAGCTAGTGTACTAAAGTGCGCTGATTTCTCTAATCTTCTGCATTGAAAGTGAATACTTGATAAAAGTAATAGGACACCAGTATTTGTTTGGTCTTGTCTCCACAATTGCATGCAATGTCGTTCTGCATTATCATAATCCCCTGCTTGATATTCCCTATGTGCTAGTTCTAATAACCCTGAAAATATAAAGATGTTGTTTGTTTAGCACCATGTGACTTACAAATATCTTATTATGATTGATAATTGTGTACATGTGTGGCTCCACCTATTTATAATCATGAAAAATCGAAAAACAGAGATAATAACATGTTTTTTTTTATTTTGTTCTATTTTATGGCGGATTTATAAATCTTTTAGGTAACATCCAAAATAAAAAAAATTCAGTGTTAATTTTTATTTTGAAAATAAGAAAATGGGTATTTTTCAAGTTTTTCATATTATACAAAATGCATCTAGTTAAGTTTAGCAATTTCCAGTGATGTTTCATATTCTATGTGTAAAGACAATTAATTTCAAAACAAAATTTTAGAAAATGTCTTGAAAGTTGCCTCCTCTCTTATTTTGACCAAATTTGGTAGAGATCGAACGCTGTTAGAACAACACCGATACGTCAGCGGTTTGTATGGCGGTTCGTATGAGCGTCGATCTATCGGCGTATTTTGGGGCGCTAATTACGAATCTGTAAAAATATTTTTTCGCCAACGTTTCGTTTTCAAGATATTCATCATCAAAGTTGAAAATCAAACTAATCTCATTTTCACTATATTTCCCCTTCTTTTTGTACACAATTTTTGATTTTTACACTTACACAACATTTTATAAAAACCTTTTAAAACCTTGTATTTTTATTTATTTTACACCTTTTTTCCATTAAATTGCAAACTTTCAAGTTCAAAGGCAGCAACCATATTTGCTGATAAAATCCCTAGTGTGTAGATTATTGTGGTCATGTTTCAGGGTGTGAAAGTGGAGGTTTGCAATTAACTGGAAAAAAGGTGTAAAAAAATATAAAAACAAGTTTTAAAAAGGTGTTTGTAAAATATATGTGTGCCAATTTAGTGTAAAAATCAATAATTCTGCGCAAACGGAAGGAGGAATAGTGTAAATAAGGTCAGTTTAATTTTTACTTTGATGATGAATATCTCGAAAAGAACGTTGACAAAAAGGAAATTGTTATTTTACGGACACCACGCCGATTTTCATGAATTTTTGCATATGGGGTTTTTCGGGACGCTGATCACGAATCTAAAATCAGTTTTTTCCAGAAACCTGTGGTTTTTGAGTTTTTAGGCCTTCAAGTGCACTAACCTCAAAATGGACTTTTGTTTTGCAGAAAAGGATAATTAGGTGTATGTTAGGTATACCACCGGGTGCGCACTGCCGTCAAGCATTTATAAATTTAGGAATTTTTACTCTCCCGTCCCTCTAATATAGTCTATTTAAGTGGGCGAAAGCCCCTTTGTGGACTGCTGGAGGCCTATTGAGGGGGAAAGGACCCAGTAAAATTGGGCGCTGATGATTTTGGCGATGGGTGATTTGTAACTTCACACTTCACATTTTAAAATTTATAAATTAAAATCCTTCTACTACACAACATCCATTTATTAGTTCATTTTTTATCCTATTTTATTGTATAAATATAAATTAAAAATATACTAAACATTTAATATTTTTAATGCGTTTACAACGCTATTTATATCTTAAGATATTTAGTAATAGGTATTAAACACTAAAAGATATTCGTATCTTTAAGTGTCGCAGGTGAGGCCCCCAACTTCAAAGACACGTATTAAAAATATGTATATATTGTTGCGGCCAAGCAGAGCACTAGCTAAACGCGGGATTTTTTTAAGTGTAGTAAAAATAAAATTAAAATTAGAAGGTTCAATTATAATTCACGTTTGGCGCGAACAAATATTGTACTTTTACTTTATTTGTGCAATCCTGTGTTTTAGTCCGTCAACGTTCGTCGGTCCGTGTTTGCGGAGTGCAGGTGCCCAAATACACAGCCGCGGCACGCGACCGTCCGGCGACTGACGTAACTAGAGGTGTGTTGTTCGCGAACGATTCATTTAAAAAGAACAAATCAGTGCACTGATTCGAATAAAATTCCTGTTTTCAATGGATTCCAATCTTTTTTGAGCCACTTGCTCGATCGCTCTGCGATGAAAAACGAACCTAGTTTGGATGATTGTTTGTCATAAGGTCACTAAGTCAGAATCGGACTCGAACTAAGATTCGGTATTAGTATTTTATGACGGCAAATCGATCGTTTTTGTGCTACGACCTGGCAAATGGCGAGCGGTCTGTTATATTTCGATTTTGCTCATATTACCGGAGGTGTATCAGGCAAACAATTTATGCATATTGTCTGTTCGAGTCAATTTTGGCTATATACCTATTTGGCAATTAAGAGAACTTTTTTTTGTTTTAACTATTCTATATTTTCAAGTGAATGAATCAAATGAATCGATTCAGTAAAAAGATTCGAACTTCCCACCTCTAGACGTGACGTTCCGCCGCATGCACGCATCGCACTCGCCCCCCCGCCACCCGCCCACCCGATATTCTAATATTGTAAAGTTGAATTCTATTATTATTGCTCAATGTTGATTATTGTTAATTTTGAATAAAGAATACTTATAATATTGTAAAGTTTCATTATTAGTGCTCTTTCTGGTAAAAAAAAGTGTCATTTAGAATATTTATTTATTTATTTATTTATTTATAGGTTTAATTAAACTCCAGGCGAGACTAACATGTTATTGATATTTTTAGGGTGAAAAAAAAATGGGGGGCGCTACAATATAACTGATTTTCAAAGTGGGCGTCAGACCAAATAAGTTTGGGAACCTCTGCTCTATATATACATGCTCATAATTTATGTGAGGCAAATGAGGCTGAATTTCAAAGAAACTCTGATATACATACTTATAACACAAGAAATCAAAATCAGCTACATATTTCATATTCTCGTTTGAGTGTCGGTCGAGTTCCCTACATTTCAGGGATTTATTTTTATAACAAGTTTCTGCAACTCTTGGTGTATGAGCACTAAACCCTAAAAAACTTTTGCAGAATTTCTTAGTTGGACAAGCCTTTTATGATGTGAATGAGTACTTATCAATGTAAATTTTAAATAGTGATTTAGTGTTATTGTTAATATTTTGTGCTTGTGTAGTTTTAGGATAATTTTAATGTTCATTTTAATATGTAATAGATTAGGAGCTTTTATTTTATTTATTTTACTTATATTAATCTATATTATGACAAGTCCGATAAGCTGTGGCTACATAGCTTGAGTGATGAATAAAGATGACTTTACTTTACTTTACTTTTACTTTCCAAAATTGCTCCTTTTTGAAACTGATTACCATCAAAATGGAAAATACACTGATTGGGCACTAATATATTAAATAACTACAAAATTTACAAAAGTTTATTGCCTATTTTTAGTAAAAAACACCTCAAATAAATCCAGTTTTTTATATCTTTACAACTTAATTATGAATCAGGCAACCAGTTATACATCATATATCTTCTTACAATGTACAGAAAAGTGGATTTATTTAAGATAATTTTTACTTCAAAAAGACAATAAATTATTGTAAATTTTAGTGTATTTGTTTAATATATAAGTGCCTAATCAGTGTATGTTCCCATTTGTAATTTGGTAATCAGTTTCAAGAAGCGAGAATTTTGATGTTACTTCACTTGGAGGCCTTATAACTCAAAAACCAGAGGTTACCAGAAAAAACTAATTTTAGATTCGTGATCAGCGTCCCAAAAAGCCCCCGTATGCAAAATTTTATAAAAATCGGCGTGGTGTCTGTAAAGTAAAATTTTACCTGAAAAAATATTTTTTTAGATTCGTAATTAGAGCCCCAAAAAACCCCCGCATACCAAATTTGGTCAAAATCGGAGAGGAGGCAACTTTCGAGACAATTACTAAAATTTTTTCTAAAATATCAATTTTTTTATTTTTTTTTAAACAAATTTTTATTTAAAAATTAACATTTTTGATTTTTTCTTTACTATTCTATTTTTGATGAACTTTGAGAAAAAAATATTTGACAACTCAAAAAAAAAATTACTTAATCATGTTGATTTTACATCCCAAAAAAGTGGAGCTACTCATCCAAACAATTACCTTATGGTTAAATTTTAACAACTTAAGGCAAATATAAACAAGTACCATAGATGCTATAAAGGGAAATTCAAATCTATTTAATAATTAATTGAAGATTTCTAAACTTGGCGTTGCCGTTGCAATGGCGTTTATAAATGGTTACATTAAACGCCATAAGTTTAACTTGCAAACGAGAACTGCAAAAGCAACGGGAACGGCGTCAAGTTTATAAATTGACCTTAACAGAGGTAACAGGTATTCATTCATTCTTATTTTATTTTAGTTTAGGTAGCTTTAAGCTGAATAAAATAGTGCCTTTAATAAGTTACTGTTCAAATAGCGTATAAAAATGCATTTTAAATAGTTCAAAAATCCCTAATGAATACCCCATTTAATACAACAAAAAAAAAATTTAAAAATGGCCGTCGGTCTATCTGATGACAAAATGGTGTAAACAACTTGCAAAAATAGAATAGCAAGATGCTCCAAAGAAATCTGAAAATTTATTACGCAGTTTTCAAAAATATATTGCGATAATTAAGAAGAGATTAGAAAAAAAAAGATACTTACCCACTGAATTCATTGGAATCGTGTCGTTCATTTTAAGTATGACTTGTGCTCCTATTGGAATGCCTCCGTTAATTTGATTTTGCTGATTTACATTTACAGAGACCGACTGGCCCTGCATAGTAGATATAAAACCTGAATATAGGGGTGAAAATGTTCACAAAAAGAAACACATTAAACTATGAACCTTACACTTTTAAAAACTTTGTAAATTCGGTAATAAATCGTCACGTTTAACAGCAAACCACCATCCGTCGACCATTACTTTCCAGTACGTCACCGGCATAAAAAGAGGAAAATTTGACAATCGATATATAAATCCTAACTGCGATAGCGCAAGTTTAAAAAGTGTCGAGTATAGGTATTAGACGAAGATAAAACTAGGCTGCAAGCTGGTCAGATCAGGGGTGCATTCAAAATCAACACCCGTTCAGAATCGCATCGACACAAATGAATTAGCATGTGATAGACAGAGAAAAAGGAGAGAGTTCCTTATCCGGTACCGAATCTGAATGCAGCCCCGGAAACCTGCCGGAAACAAGAAGTAACCTTTTTTATTGGTGTGATTATCCTGTTCTTTTTTCATTTAGCTAAGAAAGGAAAAAAATAATCAATGGGCACGTTGTTAATGGATGGTACCAAAAGAAAATTTTAAAGATTTTTTTATTACCACCGAACATTTACCCCATTTACCAGCCTTGCCGCTTGACCGTGCAAACCAGTGCAAACAAGCGTGCTAGAGAGAAAGTACCAAAAGTCTTTTCTTTCGCTCTGCGATAAATAAGGCATTGTCTTTGTACAACCTTTACCCCTCCCACCGACCAATCAGCACGGAACTAGAGAGAAATTTTGTACTGTGATTCTTCTATCGCTCTCGTATGCTTTTAGCCACCCCCAACGGGAAAGGCCCGAAAGGCTGCTTTGGCAGAGGCTTTGGTATATTAATGGGTATTATCCTTTAAATATAACTTTATTCAAAGGTATTATAGGTCATAGGTAGTTGTTTGAAGTATTTACCTATACCCCGGTTGTCTAACGCAACCTACTATATTAGGACAAGTCTCTGGACAAGTCTTTTTCTTTTGTGACGTTAGCGAAAACCAAGGGTAATAAACTTAACAAGGAGTGCTCGATCCCATTTAAGCCAACATACACCAATTTAAATGTCAATTCGGTATTTGTGACGTAATCCGTTTGCCTGTTTGTTTTGTTTACAAGTAGTATAAAGTCTTAATTTTTTTAAATATTATACATTACAGTTTAAAAAGTAAGTACAATCCAAAATATTTTTTAAAAGTTGAATATTTAACAAAAATTAATAAAATAAATCCACCTTATGGGCAAACTAGTGACGTCCAAACAAACCTATATCTGCGGACAAAAAGTAAAAATCGAGCACTCCTTGTTAAGTTTACCACCCTTGAGCGAAAACCATAAACATCAAAATCTAGCTACATAACCTAGTCAAATTTGTTATTTTGTTCATAGCCGTCCAGTTTTTCTACTGTTTTGGCTATGCAAAAAAAGTTGTAGAACGAAGAAAAGAGGTTTATATTCATGTGGGTAAAAATGCCGTTAATAAAACTCTCGAACAACAATTCTTGTACAGTAGATTCGACTATGAGCGACAATGAAGTTTCTGGAAATGAATCTGAAAGAACCAACTCGAGTCGTGAGAATGAAGGCGGCATTCGAGAATCCTCTGAAGATGAACCTGATTCAGACGACAGTTCCGATATGGATGAAGGCGAATGTGAAACACGAAGAACAGAGCTTATTCAACATGTTCAAGATCTAGAAAGTCAATTTAGTTTATTACGAGAACAACTCTATCGAGAAAGAATGCAACAGGTTGAAACTCAGTTAGTCGAAGTCAAGGCAGGAAAATCTCTCGACTATATTATTCCCTTCAGCAATTAGAAGAGCAAAGGAGAATCAGAACAGAAGTAGCAGGTATTTTACGACAGTTACGACTTGAAAATATTAACAATCAATTTGATGCAGAAAAATATGCTGCTCTGCAAAACTTTGAAAGTGAAAAAAGTCTAGCTAGCGATTATTACTACAGTGACTTGATGGAAACTATTAGGCGTTTGGAAGAAGATAAACAAAACAGTGAAATTACATGGGGTGAAGGGGGAGAATGGGGTTCAAGATCTAGATCAACATCTAGAAAAAAAGCAGTAACAGTTTCTGGGCCATACATAGTGTATATGCTTAAACCACAGGATATTATGGAAGATTGGACAATAATAAGGAAAGCATTAAAACAAACCAGTCGAACATCCTGATACTACAGTTAAATGACACTAACATTTATCAGTTCGAATTAACATTTAGTATGTTTTCTCAAAAAAATTAATGTGCTTAATTTGATAATGTATTTATACCTAAAGAACAAAGTATAAGCTGTAGGAGAGACACCTTTGTTGGTAGTCAGATACTATTTATTTTAGTATAAAAGTTATAAGTTACAGATACTATTAGATTTAAAACTTTTTCTGTTAAAAATATATGAAGTTCATGTGAAACTCCATGGGTATTATTTTAGTAAGGCATTAAATGTTTTATTTAAGACTATTTAAATTGAAAAAATATCTTTATATGTAAGGAAGTAGCTACTTAAGGAAAAAAGATTAAGAAAACTTTATACTTTACTTTACAAAATATACATTTTGTTGCCAATTATTTCGTTTATCCAAAATAGCCATATTAGTCCCTTTCTATAAGTTATTGCATTTTAAATGGAATATGAAAGATTACCAAACCTCAATGGTATATACAAAATATTTGGACAATATGTGAATAAAGTTTAATTTGGTCTAACTGAAAGTTGGTATAATTAAAGAGATAAAAATACTAAGTTAGAGAAGTGCAAATATTTATCCAAAACTTTAAATATAACTAATTGGCCTTAGAATTAGACCTTTTAGCAATGCAAGTTCAGTACACTAATTTAATTATCACTTACTAATTTTTACTTTTTTCAAAATCCCTTGTATATCATAAAGCATATTCTGAAGGTACTTTATGTTAGCTTATGCAAAAATTTGCTCAAAACAATGACAATAGTCCAGTAAATAAAGGGACAAAGCTGTAAATAAATCTGTACAGTTTTCCCTTGTGGCGTAATTCTTAGGTCTTCGGGGATGCTTTCGAGCGAATTTTTTTATCAACATTAACAGGTGGGAAAGGGCTGAAAATGACCCCTCAAGGCCCGAAAAATGGGTTCCCCGCTAATATCTACCAAAATATGCAAATTGAAGAATTTTTGTCTAGACAAAAAATAAAGTTGTAATCTACAAAAATGACCCTTATAATTTTTTTGGAAAAATCAATAGTTTTCGAGATAACGGGACCCCATTTCAGCTGCCGCTCTACCGCTAGAATGCCGCTTTCTTCATGGGGCAATAATGTACATTTTTTAATCATTCAAAGTTTATCAGAATGGGAAAATCCGTACCTATCATTGCATATGAGTTTGTGTCCATTCTGATTTTTCTAGAATATTAAAAAAAGCGGTCAAAGTTTTTTTTCGCAATATATTGAGAGTATCTCATTAATTTATTCATATTTAAAAAAAAAATGTTTAGTTATCAACATTTCTTTTTTATATTGAGACCTTAGCAATTGTTCAATGATCCCAGAAAATTTTCCTTACCAGCTTTCTTTCGTTTTGCTAAGAAATTGTTTTGCTCATCTGCATTTTTAGCCGTTTAGCTACATCTATTCAGTGTGAAATATTATGGCTTTTTCGTCGACCGTTTTCGCGAAAAATATTGGTATTGCGAAAAAAATGGTAAGGACCAAATTTGTAGATTTTGAGGTCATCTTTATTTTTTGTCTGAATAAAAATTCTCTTATTTGCATGCTTTGGCAGATATGCGCGGGCAACTTATTTTTGGGACTTTGGGGGGCCATTTTCAGAGGGTTCCCACGTCGAAATAGTGATAATCTTTTTCTCGCTCGAAAGCATCCGTGAATACCTAAGAATTCTAGATGTATTTACTATGTAGTAATTTATTAAAAAACAAAATTTAGATTTTACTCCTATTTCATTTTATTTTATTTTACATTTTTCAAATATTGTTTATAAAAAACTCATTAAATATTAACCCATAGATTGTTTCACCTACATGATTTACAACAAATGAATACCAGTGAAATAAAGAGAGACTGAAAAGTAACCAGTTTCATATTTATTTCATAACAATGTGAACAAGTATAAAAAATCAAACAACAATAAGATCTGCCATAGTTAAAAAAATGTTTAAATAAGGCAAAATTGAATACAAATATATTTATGCTTAGTTATATCATTTAGAAATAAATTGACTCAATTTGGCATACTTTTAATCATATTTAAAAAATGAAATTTGAATCTTGATTCTTTTTTCTACATTTATTCTTAGTAAATAACAAAAGGTAACAGATGTTTTATAGGCCCACTTATAAGATATTTGTTTACAAAGGAAGGCAGTCTTCTTGTGGTAGAAATATATTATGAATATATATGTCTGAATGTATGGAATTAAATCAGCGAAGAACTCATACATTACATAACTGTGTAAAAGCATCTGTAGCTACTTGTAAAGGTCTGTTGTCACAACCTTTTTTGTGGATAATTTTTAAGGCAATGTGACAGTGATTAGCTGCTGTCCACATTTTTTGTAACTGTGCTCGATACAATTTTATCCATATTATCATTTTTTTGGTTAACATCTTCAAAGTTAAAATGTGGCTCAATTTTAGGTGGCAACAGATGTTTTATAGGCTCAATTATAAGCTCCTTGTTTAGAAAAGAGATCATTTCGTCTTGCAAAACTTGTACACTAATACCTAGTTTAGTTGCAATTTGATTTGGTGGAAATATAATATGGATACACTTCTGAATGTATGGAATCAAATCATCAGAAAAACTCATACATAACCTTGTAAAAGCGTCTTTGGAGTAACTGGTAAAGGCTTGTTGTTCTTGAGAATACAGGATCAATATGGATTTTGCTATAAACACCAGAGATTTCTGAATAGAATCTATAACTTCATTTACAACTGCCACAGGTGCACAGACTCTAAAGTCATTTAAAGTTTTTAATACATTGTTAAGATATTCTGCTAGAGGGTGAAATTCTAATAATGAATCTGGTGGATGAAGTGGATCGTCATCTTTATTTTTCCAAGGGATGTTTGGCAGGTTTTTATTGATCAAAGTAAAATTTTCAATACTTTTCTCAAATGTAATCATAGCCTGTGCAATTGAATTTCTAAAATTTTCAGTTATCTGTTTTGTAAAGATCGGTACTAATAGTGATCTGAAATCACATCCTACTTTGCTAAATGATAATCCAAAATACATACACTGGTCTAAAATAGATTCCACTGATGTTACATATTTAAGGTCTTCTTCTAGCAGCACCAGAAAATCTGTAATCTGAAACAATGTAATAAAAAATATATTTTCAGAAATCATAATAAAACTGTCCTAATTTTAAACTAAAAGTAGTATTAAAAGATATCAAAAAGTTGCAAAATTCAGATGCCATGTATCTATCTTTTTATAATAATTAGATTTTTTTCCTTTTTGTGTGTTATCACGCTTCTAGTAGCATTTAAGTACGCATTTTAATTGTAAATAGTTTCTAAATCACTCCGATATTTTTTTAAATTTTGCGTCAATACCTTCATATATTTTTTTTAGACATAAAACAATAGTTGTTTTCTTGTTTCGTACACTTCGGAAATTGACCGAAAATATTCTCGTTTCGTACACTAAATTATTTAATCAACTGTATGCTTCTCGTTTCGTACACCGACAATTGTGACGACCCAAATAACCAGTCAAATAAATTAGTCTAGTCGAGAAGTGTGTTTCCTGGGAAAAATATTTAGAAGGCTTTAAAAAATATGAGCGATAGCTCATTCGACGCGAAATGCAAATCTGGGAAAGGCGTTTTGAGAATTCTTTCTGCCAATAAAAATTGCAATTGTTGTTAACAATAAACTAAATAAAAAAAGACATTTCGATTTTTCATGATAACTCAAAAACCATAAGAGATAGCGGAAATTGCAAAAATGATTCTTGAAGAGGAGGAAATTTCTAATAAAAAAAGTCTCAACTCCTGAAGTTCTGTCTCCCTTATTTATAATTTTAATTTAACGCTGAAAATGAGTCTCCGTGCGACATTTTTGGTTGCGCGCTAGGCGTCAAAACCGAGTACGTCACACTAAATACTTTTTTAGGGTATTAAATATTTATTAAAAAAATGTAAAAAATTATTTCAGAACAGAATTTATTCCCGTTTAAAATTTAATTTAAAGTTAATTGTTCAATAAGCTAGACAACTGGTAATTAACAAAATTGTTTTGAACTTTTGTCTTTATTGTACAATAAAAAAAAATGCTTAAATAAAAGTTTTATGTTAAGTATGTATATAAGAAGGGCTTCAGAAGCGAAAAATTTATACAACAATTATTTAAGTATTTTTTTTAATGTACAATGAGGACGAAAGTTTAAAACAATTTTGTTAATAAACAATTGTCTAACTTGTTGAAAAACTAACTTTAAATTAAATTTTCAACGGGAATAAATTCTTTGAAGTGTTCTAAATAAACCTAATTTTTGAAAATTTTTCAATTAATATTTAATCAACGAGGTTAGAAAAGGAACTAGAGAGAACGCAACCAATGTTACACACGTTAAAACTTTGGAGTAAACAAAGAGACTCCAATATGGCTGACTCGACAGAGGCGTATTCAGCTCTTTTGTGTTGTTTATTTTTGCAATCCTTTATAGGTGTACTATAAACGATTACAAAAATAAATTAAAAGTGATTGGGATAAATATATATATTTATATATTGTAAAAAATGGTATAAATTTTGCAAATATGTATATAAATACCTAACTGATCGTTAAGTTATGATATAAAATGAAAAACTAAAGAAACTACCTATTTTATAAAATAAGTTAAGCAGTTAGTTATTTTGGTAAAAAAATATTATTAAAATTTTATAAATTAGTAAACATATCATCAGAGTATCCACAAGGGTATCCCCCATATCACTGAAAATAAGCAAGAAAGAATTAAAATATAGCCAAATAAAATCTTTGTGCAAGATAAGATACCATCCAAGGAGCGCTTCGGCATATTATTATTAAAAAATTAAGGCATTTTCAAAAAAATAATCTTTTATTTGTTTCGTAGTCAACCATATGCGAACCGAATTCATCCATAGAAGGGAGAAGGCTTGATGTATTTTAACTAATTTAATGAAAAGAAGTCCTTAACTGGTCTTTAAAAAATTAAAGAAAAAAAAGTCAAGTTAGAAAAAATGAAGCTTGAAAGAAACAGTGCCATTTTTCATAGAAAATTTTTGTGAATTATTTTTGTTTTTAATTAAATAAATGCAACTTGACTTGTACAAACAGCATACAAATTTTGCCTTCAAAAATTCCTGTGAAAATTGTATGCAGTTTGTTATTTCTACACAGACAATTCAACAATGTTATAAAAAAAATATTTTAAGAAATTCATACAAATTTTCTCTTAAAAAAGTCATTGTGTCTTCCGTGCTTAAAAAAAATGATAAAGTTTTTTATTATCTTTAATATAAAAGTAAAACAAATACAAGAGATGTTTTTATTAGATAATAATTTTACCAAATAAAAGACATTCTAATGTTTTAATAATTTATTTAACAGTATTTATTATAAATTATACAGTGTATATAAAATAACAAAAAGAATAAAATGAGCAAAGTTTCAGGTTATTAAAAGCCTGATAAAATGCCGTTAAGAAAATTATTACATCCCTGCAGTTTTTAAAAATAATCAATTAAATTTATTCTATTTATAATTAACCAAAGACATTTTTTATTAGTTTTAATTTAGGGCATATTGTTTTAAAATGGGTAATAAAAAATTCTTTTTTTATAAAAACATTTGATGATAGGACCTTGAAGACGAAACGTTAAAATTTTATTTAAGTTTTTTTCCAAAAATTTAACAAAAATCTGATTACTTTTTATACGGCATGTTATCTGACCCTCATAGCTTGGAAGTCCATACTAGAATTATAGACAATTTTATCAATAAATAGATTGGGGATAACATTGTCTCTTAGCCGAACTATGCCACATATAGATGTTCTGTCAAACAGTCTCAGAAAAATGATCGGAACAAACAACAGCGTGTCTGCTAACTGCTAAGTTTGTAAATCCGTTTGCCTCTAACCATGCTGACCTTCTGGTTTCATTTTTGGGTATTCTGTTAATTAAAAAGTATTAATTTAATTTTATTCTTCAAACCAAAAAAGCAATAATCATAAGCATCTCGTAAGATTGGTTATAAAACTGGCATACCAAAATAAAACCAAATTACCATTATTGCCACTAGAATTGTGATATGTTACACGTAATTTGTTATATCGAAGTCAAACAGATTTTTTTTTTCTAATTGGTTATTAGCAGAATACATTTTAGTCTGTTGAAAGGATCAAGTTTATCCAAGAATTTTTTAAAGAGATAAGAACAGAAACAAAAAAAAAACTGGCATTATGAAAATAAATTAACTTAAAACTAATTAATTTGAGCTACCTAAGGTGCTACTATTGGCCAAAACAAAGTCAACCTAAATTTTAATTTAGATTTCATTACTGAGTGATTTCTAATTCAGTTTACCCTTATTAATCTGCATTAATTTTGCTATTTATTCAAATTTTCAACACAAATATATAGGAAAAGGTTGAATGTACCGTAGCCGCTTATTTTTCTCTTTGTAACCCAACTTATATGTTTAATCTATTATCAAATAAACGGTGTAAATTAAAGGCATATTCTTATTTTAAACAGCATGAATCATAGTTAAATAAAATTATTGTTGAATGTTTTTCCACCCAAATTCATCTTATCTACCAAATTTTTACAACCTGGAACTAAACACTTCTTCATTATTGTTCAAAATTATAAAATGTCTTTAAACCACACCAAAAACTTCTCACATATATAAAAAATGAACGAAAACACAACTAAAACCGCCTCGGGGCTCGGACTGCCGGGAGTTACCAATATGGCCGAAATGACATTTCGCCTGCCGTTTTTCAGCGCCTGCGTTCCCTCTAGTTCTTTTGTAACCTCGTTGTATTTAATACCCTAATAAAAAATATATTTAGGGTTATGTACTTGGTTTTGACGCAGAGCGCGCAACCAGAAATGACGCACGGAGGCCCATTTTTAGCGTTAAATTAAAATTATAAATAATGAAGATAGAACTCCGGAAGTTTGGACTTTTTTATCGGAAAGTTATCAACAAAAATCGAACTGGCTTTTTTTTTTTCGTTTTTTGTTAATAACAATTGCAATTTTCATTGATAGAAAAAATCCTCAAAACGCCTTTCTCAGATTTGTATTCCGCGTCGAATGAGCTATCGCTCATATTTTTCCAAGTCTGGACTAGACTAATTTATTTGATTGGTTATTTGGATGGTCACAATGGTAGCATAAAATTGATAAAATAATTCAGTGTACGAAACGAGAATATTTTAGGTAAATTTTTGAAGTGTACAAAACGCGAGTTTACGAAACAAGAATAAATCAAAAAATACAATAACACAATCATAAAAAGATCAAAAATATAATTAAATAGTGAGAATAATATGGTAACCCTAACAATACCGGTCTCCTAAAAAAAAATACATTACAAAAAAAGTTTATCAAAACGACATTAAAACAAAATTTCATCACATCATCACATAGATTAAGACATTCCACAAAGGGTTTCATAATCTTGAAGTTGTTAAACAAAAAAAACTGTTAGTATCGGATATTATCACTCTTGGTATACCTTTGCTTTTTAAGCATAAGAGCATATCTGTAAGCTCTATTGGTTTTTGCTGCACTACCTTATTGAATACGATTGCGGTCAATATTGCAGAGTTTGTATTGGCTGGTTAAATCCTGCTATATTAAGTAGAAATTAATTGGGTTTTTACAAAATGGTATTGTAGGGTTGTTATTTATAGTGACTTGTAACCAAAATGTGTGCTTTTGTTTAAGTTTTTCTGCAAACAGTGCTCATATTTAGTGACTGAGCAAATAACAAACTAACTACTCTATTCACCACATTTTGTTGTTTTATATTGTAAAATTTGCCAGTCTCGTAATATTTGAGTAATATTTCACACAACCTTGCAATCTAAAAAATATTTCATATTTCTGTATACCTTCACACTTACAATCTCACGACTATTACAGAGGTGTATGGTAGAAAAAAAGTGCAGAAAGATAACTGCCCAGAATAATGATAAAGTTAGCAACACTATGGGGAATAACAAGAAACTCACAAAGTGGTCAGACAATTAAAAGTGTTGAAATTAGCATTTAGCTGATGCACAAATAAAAACAATTGTGTGAAATAATAGGAAATTGTATTTAAAAACGCAGTTAAAATTATGGGTGTTCTAATAAAGAATTTTGTATCAAAATACTAAATGTATAAGTAACGCATTTGTTAAGTGTTTTATGAATTTGTTTTTTTTTTGCAGAAATAAACTGGAGTATACAAATTATTTGTGATGTATCTAATGTGTTTTTTACGGAAAAAAATTCTGTATGTGGACATAATAATGTTAAAATTGAAATTATTGGAATTTAAGGTCCTACCACAAGATGTCCAGTGGCAGGAATGATGTTTCGATTTACAATTTTAGGGTCAAATATCTTAGCAATTATTAGTAGTCCACTATTTTTATTCAATTTGTTTCCACATAAGGAGCATGGGGTTTTAATATATTAAAGTATTTCCATAGCACCCTGTATAAACCTAAAAAGTGCCTAATACTTACTCTGTCATTAATCCATGTATAAAAAATAATGTTTTGATTAATTTTATTTTTTAAAGAACTTATTGACATTGTTTCTTCATCATTGAAAATTGCTCTATACTGGGTTATTATGTTGAACAAGTTCACTCTGGTGATCTCTATACTCTTGGTTAGGTGATGATTAGCTAAAAATGAAGAGTGTCAATAGTTGTAGCTTAATTTTATTTTAAAGGAATAGTTTATTAAAACAAGAAATTTAGAAGAAAATTTAATTGTTAATTAGTATAGTTTTAATAATTTATTAACCTAATAACTCAGAAAATAATTAGAAAAAAATATTACCATCATCTTTTGGAATATACTTTATGCACTGCTGTAACCAATACCCCCTGGCTTGTAAAAATTTTAATTTTAATTCCAGTTCGGTAAAAACCTCCATTCTCCTAAGATGGCCAACTATTTGAAGACATTTAGGCAAGCTCAGTTCTTGTTTTAGCTGAGATAAAAGTTGATGTAGCATTATTAACCAAGTATGATTTACATCATGTAAAATACTCTAAAAAATAAAACTAGTAAGCAGTTTGTCATGTCAAAGAAGAGATAAATCTACAAGAGTTATTTAAGAGTTCTCTTGTTTAACTAGATATCTACTGGATATCGAAATAATTTAGCTATCAAGCCAAATTATTTAGGTTCTTTAAGGCTTTAGTTTAAAAAAATGCAATTTTATAAACATTCTCAATAGGTGGAATAGATACTAACTTTAAATATAGGAATATCAC
>JAHBCN010011688.1:0-28642 GCA_019359885.1 Listronotus oregonensis
TTTTAAGTTTTCAGAATACAACCAGACATAGTCCTTGCCTTTGTAGCTAATTTTCTCAAATTTCTTAAAATAATTTTTAGTGGAGAATAGGTTTTTTTTGACAATTAATGTTGTAAAATTGCAAACATAAATTTCTGTTTCCTGTTAAACTAATCTTATTGTATTGTAAAATTTAAGATAATTTTTATCGATGTTTAAATATTGTTGATCACACACACATTCTAATTGAACAAATTATTTCATAATTAGTTTATATTTAGGCTGCTGCAGAGACAATTTGAATGATTAATATGTGCAATTGCCAATACTAAGATACCATAATAATAGAGTTATATAGACACAATCCTGGGCAAGTTCACACTCTCCCTCTGAGGAATAGAAAAGTGACATTCTTACACTTAATCCGGTAGGTTAGTTCGCTTAAACTATTGGGTTAACAATAAAACAAGATATTTTTATTTATAGGTTTTATTGACCATTAAATGGAATCAACTTGGTTAACTTATTTCTTATTCTTTCCCCTTGAATAGTTTTGGTATGGTGTTTCGCCATGGAATTGGTGATAATTGGTGGGTACTTGGGTGGAAATGCCATCCAAAAAAAGCAAAGGTATAACATTTTGCCTTAAAATTTTTCCTTTTCCTATCTGTTCACTATCCAGGAACTGTTTTAAACAAATGTATCTGCTAGCTGACCAATTGTTCATTAGCAGTATACTCAACCATTTTTTAATCAAAACTTCCTCTTGTGGAAATCTAAAATTAAAATATTACATGTAAATTTTGTTGCGCCTGCAAGTATGCAAAAATCAAGAGACCTAAACTATTATAATGTATGTTATCTTATAAAATTACAATTAAACTATTTTAGCTTTAATTTGTCTAGGTTTTTATTTACCCAATAAAATATTTTCACTATATAAAATGGGGTACTTACAAACGAAAATAATATCTTCTGCTGTACTATATTTTCTAGAATTGGAACACCCTCTCACGCTACAAGACATAGTTCATTAAACTAAATTAAAGCATTATAAATGGAACACTTAACTAAAATAAAACGAAAGATACTAAGCCAAATCTAATCCAAAAAGTAAACAAAACATTTACGAAAAACTCTTGTTTATACGACAACCCTTTTTATTCCATGAGAACAACAAAGAAAACAAAACAAATGTCAATTTTGATTTGACAAGTAGAAGCAACCATGGCGGCTCACATGCCGTCCTTGTAAAATTGGATGCGCAGTGGTCGAAGCGCTTTCTCCCCCCTTCTATTTCTCTGTCCATTACTCGGGCAATAATGTACATTTTTTAATCATTCAAAGTTCATCGGAATGGGAAAACTCGTACCTATCATTGCATATAAGTTTGGATCCATTCTGATTTTTCTAGAATAAAAAAAAACTGTCAAAGTTTTTGTACTATTTTCAGGTGCAAAAGCTATCAATTCTCATACCGTACAAAAATGTGCTCGTTGCTTAGCAACACTTTTAATCTTAGGATTAAAAGTGCTTCTTTTAATCCTAGGAATTAAAAAAAAAACATTTTTGAGTAACTAAATGTATTAATTTTAACTTGGTTGGAGAAAAAATAGTATATATCGTACGGACTAAAAGTGCTTATTTTTACTCGCAATTTTGCATTCGCTCGGCTGCGCTGCAAAAATTGCTCGTAAAAAAACTTTTAATCCTTATAATGTAATATACTATTGTTATTAACATTTATTTTTTATAATGAGACCTTAGCAAGTGTTCAATGATCCCAGAAAAATTCTTGCACCAACTTTCTTGCGTTATGATAGAAAATTCTTTTGCTCATCTGCATTTTTAAGCCGTTTTCGGAGTTCTAGAAAATCTGTAGAATAAACGCGAATCAAAAACTCATCATTTTATTGCACATCATTTGAAAGCTTAGAGCAGGGGTCTCCAAACTTTCCAGCCTTAGGGCCATACTGATTACTCCAGTAAGTTCCGAGGGCCAAAACCATATTATCATTGTTGCGGGTGGTAAGAAGTGAAATAGTCCACTGATGAAAAAAAAGTCCGAAAAAGTACACAACGTTTAAAAAAGGCTGCAAATCGGACTAAAGTCCGCAAAACGGCAACACTGCATATTATTAATTTTCCTGTCATTATCTGTAATTTCTAGATTAGTCGTAGAGTACGAGCCATGAGGAGTAACGTGACACGACATCTGGTGGACACAAGCGGAAATAGGTAGTACCTTCTATCGCTAACAGATGGCGCTAATAGCACGTACAGAATAATCTCGTTGGTTCGAGAAGGTTCTGGTGTCTTCCACTCACTTCTAGATGGCAGTAATTGGAATATATAAGAAGGCTAGTGGCGCAACCACAAGTCAGTTCCTATGACACTGTTGTTAAATAAAATATTGCATACCTCCTTAAAACGTGTTTGTGCGTGTTTAAGTTTAAGACACCTTTATAACAGTATTTTGATTTGAATTGTGCTTTGTGTGTGAATTAGTAGTATGGAAAAGAAGCGAAAAATTGAAGTGAATGCAGAAAATTCAAAGATCAGTGGAACATTCAGTATTTCGTAATTGAGTCCAGTAACAATGTTTGATTTGCAATGAAAGCATAGCCGTTCTCAAAGAATATAACATTAAACGTCATTATGAAACAAAACATTTTCAAAATTACTCAAAATATACAGGAAGTTTGCGGACAGAAAAATTCGAAGCTATGCAGCGCGGATTGAAATCGCAGCAATCTTCATTTACAAAACTCAAAACTGAACAAGAGGCTGCAACTCGTACCAGCTTTCGTGTGGCTCTTGAAATTGCAAAACGTGGAAAACCATTCACCGATGGAGAAATGATCAAAGAATGCATAATTGCAGTAGCCGAAGAAATGTGCCCTGAAAAGGTAAATTTATTAAAAAACTGTCAGTATGTCAGCAAACACTGTGGCTCGAAGGGTAGAAAACATCGCTGAAAATATATCCTCTCAACTGTTCGACAAAAATGGACATTTTGAGTGGTTTTCTTTGGCCTTGGATGAGTCAACGGATGTTCAGATACTGCTCAGGTGTTGATTTATATTCGAGGAGTAGATAAAAGCTATGAAGTGCACGAAGAACTTCTTGATAGGTATAGTATTCCTGGCACAACTACTGGTACAGATATTTTTAAAGGAGTTGAAATGGCCATTAATCAAAAGAACCAAAAGATAAAGGAGTAGTCGCTCTTGTGTCAAAGGCTGTAGAAAATGACGGTGGTTCAAAACCATTAGTCTTACATTGTTCATTCATCAACAGTCTTGGTGCGGAAAATGTTTGGATAAGTCTGACGTTCTGAAACCAGTCATATCAACTGTTAATTTTATCAATCTTTGGGCTGAATCACGACAATTCCGACAATTCATTGAAGAGATTGGAGAAACTGACTTACCTTATCATACTGCCGTACGCTGGCTTAGTTGTGGGAAACTCCTTCGGCGCTTTTTTGAACTTCGAGCAGGATCGAAATTTTTTGAATGAAAAGCATCGCCCTCTTACTGAATTACAAAACAACGCATGGCTGTGGAAGTTAGCATTCTATTATTTGACAAAACATGTGAACGAACTGAATTTGGGATTCAAGGAGAATACCAGCATCTTCCTCGATTTATACACTAATATCAAATCATTCTGGAAGAAATTGAGACTGTTTCAATCACAACTCGAATAAATGTTTTTCACATTTTAAAACATGTGAAATATTCAGCCACACTACTGAGACTGAGTTTCCTATCGATTTTGCAATCGAAACTTTGAGTGCTTTAAAGATAAATTTTGATACTCGTTCCTCGGACTTTGATGCCATTGCGAATCAAATTAAGATTTTTCAGAATCGTTTTATACTGACATTGAAACCCCAGCCCCGAACTTCAAATGGAAATGATTGATCTACAATGCAGTGATATAATTAAGAACAAATATCAAAACTCATCTTTGTTGGAATTTTATAAGAGTCTTCCACTGACACAATTTGATAATTTGCATAAATATGTTCGTGGCTCTTTGGTTAAAATTTTGGTACTTTATCAAAATCTGTCCGCGGGCCGGATGTGGCCCTCGGGCCGTAGTTTGGAGACCCCTGGCTTAGAGTATGTAGTTTCATAATGTAATTTTTTCTTTTTTATAAAGTCAAATAATTTTTCAACAATGCATTTTTAAACCCGTGGAAATTCGGTAAGAAACTACCACATCCATCCAGTGTGGAATGTTATGGATTTTTCAACGGCCGTTTTTGCGAAAAATATTGATGTTGCGAAAAAATGGTAAGGACCATTTTTGTAGATTTTAAGGTGATCTTCATTTTTTGTCTTAATAAAAATTCTCTAATTGGCATATTTTTTCAGATATTCACGGGAAACTCATTTTTGGGACTTTGGGGGGCCATTTTCAGCGGGTTCCCACGTCGGAATCGTGATAAACTTTTTCTTGCTCGAAAGCATCCTCGCAGACATAAGAATTGCGTCACAAATGAAAACTGTACAGATTTATTTACAGCTTTGGGTTGTTTCAGGTCTTTGGTTACTGGATTAAATTAGGTCTAATAATAAATTATGCGGTAATGCTACAACACCACTAAACAGTGACATCTGTCTAATATTATAACTGTCAAAATTATATTTGTTAAAATACAACAATTTTAAGGTTTTAATGGTTTTTGGGCTGTTAGG
The DNA here is from genome assembly GCA_019359885.1 of Listronotus oregonensis. Lineage (NCBI taxonomy): Eukaryota > Metazoa > Arthropoda > Insecta > Coleoptera > Curculionidae > Listronotus > Listronotus oregonensis. The sequence continues at coordinate 4,689 of JAHBCN010011688.1, forward strand.
CAGCCCAAAAACCATTAAAACGTTAGACAATGGCCGCGAAAGCCTTTACAGTATACAACAATTTTAAATTGACATTTTTAAATTTTTAATTTACAGGATTAAAATAGTCTGGCAATCCTTCGATACAAAGCAGACAATTTTCCTAGAAAAGCACTTAAAAGAAATCAAGCTTAATCTACAATCAGTGTTCTTTTTGGCCTTTATCCAATTTTGCTGGTGGTTTCGAATATCAATCATATTTTTCGGCCTCTTAAATAACAATCTGTTTATGACGTGACTAAAAGAAATTTGCGAATAAATATTATCCAAAAATGTATATAAATATATTCAGTTTTATTTACATTAAAATTGTTAGGCAATAATTTAAACCAGTCGATATTTGTCATTATTATTGTTTAATATTTTAGTTGACAGATTCGGCTGTTGCTTGATGGAAATTCATTTTAACACAGTATGTTAAACAAAAACACTATTTTGTTGCAATTTCCACTAATTTATTCATTAATCCTGACATGTTTCACTCACACAGTGGCTTCATCAGAAAGTATTTAGGTACTAAAAATACTTTTACAATTTTGGGATAAATATCTAGGTAGTAAAATTATAATTAGGAATTTCCATTCAATATAAAAAGGTTTAACAATGGGAACTACTAAGATCCACTTGGTCATTAAGAAGCGTATCAGTATTTTTTAGTTTATTAATTTCTAGGGTTTCTAATAAATTTAATTTTTTGCTTTTGTTTTCAATATGTAAGATTTTAAAGTTTTCATCGAAATTATGATTTTCCTGTAATAAATGATTAGCGTAATTCGAATTTGTTTTTGAGTTTATATAGCTTGATTTATGTTCTTTTAAACGTGTTTTCAAATCTCTTCCTGTTTGGCCTTTTTGGGCATGAACCAATTAATTTTGTATACACCCGAACTACTATTTTCTTTATTTTTATCTTTTTTTGTTTTTGATGTTTTTGCTTAGCGAGTTATTAGTTTTAAATGCTACCTTCAGCCCTTTGTTTAAAGGTTTTGCCAATTTAGTCGAGGTTGGGCCTATATATGTTAAAGATCCATGGTATTTTGTATCAGGTTTTATAATAGGATACACGGAATTGATTGTTTTTTGGTATAACTTCTTGTTAACTAGTTTGTTAATTAGTTGTGGTTCATATCCATTGTTCTTTGCCATCTGTTTAATGCGGTTAAGTTCTGTATTATAATTTTCTTTGAAAGTGCAAGATAAATTAATCTATGGATCATACTATTGTAGGCTGCAAGTTTATGAGTATAGGGATGTGAGACTTCATGTATAGTAATATCTGTGTGTGACGGTTTATGAAATATATTAAATTGTGTTGATTATTTGCAATAGAGATAGTTAAGTCTAAAAAGTTAATTGATTTGTTTTCTTCCTTTTCATGGTAAATTTAATTTTTGGGGTGAATGTTATTTAAAAATATTAATGTTTGATTTAATTGCCTTTTCTGAACCTGTAAAACTTAGTAGAATGTGATCTCATATTTAAAACAATACAAAAATTACTTCAATGTATTGTTATGTATTTTTTGTTCTATTTCATCCATAAAGATCTCGGCTAAAAGGATTAATAAATAAATTAGTGGAAATTGCAACAAAATAGTGTTTTTGTTTAACATACTGTGTTTAATATTTTAATAATAAAGTGGTTTTTTAACATAACCAGAACGCAGACTCCATATTTTGGACTTTTCTTTTAAGTACGCAAAAAGCACTTTTTCTGCATTCTTGCCACTAACATTTTTCTGATCACACCATTTTAAAAAACGATCATATGTAAATTCGTATTTTGCTTTGACTTTCTAGGCAATAATTCAAAAGTAGCTTTATTGGCAGCTTTTTCGATTTTCACCGGGAGAAATCTATATTCTTGATCACTTTTCATCGAACAAAAATTCGCGATTTTTTGACTTTACTGGTCAACAAAGACAAATCAACAAATTGGAATTTTTTACCTTAGCAACTTATTTTATAGATAAATTAGGTGAAATTGGATTTTAAAGATAATAATAATGTCGACGAAAAAAAATCATTAATTTGATTTTTCATGGTGTTTGTAAAAAAATAGTATATGATATAGGTCCTAAAAGTGATTTTATTTTGTTCGAAGGCATGGAACACTTTGCCTTCACAAAATAAAATGTCACTTTTAGCACTTATATCATAAATAACTATTTTTTTTCTCCAGCTTTGTGCTTACAAGATAAATAACTATTAAAAATTAAAAAAAGCTATCAAAGTTTTGGTGCCAGATCGGTCACCGGTTATAGTATATAAAAAACAATTGAAATATAAAAATGCAAATATAGTAAAACCCCGCTTGGGCAGATACTTGCGGGACCCTAAAAAAGTGTCCGTCCAAGGCAGTTATGGTTAGTTGTGGTTAGTGTACTTGAATAGATTAGATGCAAAGGGATACAAGTGATTTATTTAAAAAATGATTTAAGTGTAAAACATGGAATTCATTGTTACAAAAAAAAACTTTTTGGCAAAGTGATACAACGGTGTGTTTTTAAAAATATTTTTAAGGGCACACACTTGAACCTTTTTACCAAAAAGTTTATTTTTTAAATATTAACCTTCATATTTTACAATTATTCTAATATTTTTGAATAATTCACTCGTACCCCATTGCATGTAATCCACTCAATTTTTTTAGGAGCCGTCTTTATTTACTACCGGAGTTAGCTCAGCCTGCTGGGCTTTTTGTGCCTAATTTTACATTTTTTAAATTAATCCCTCCCACTACTCTTGTTCCTTCTACAAGTCAGTATAACCTCGAGACTGATTGGTTGATATATTCCTGTGAGCTCAGTTTTGGTTGCCCAAATAATGCCTGTCTTTTGTGGTTTTACCCTTCACATACGCACAGGATGTGGAAGGCTTTTTTCCCCTTATTCCACATTATGCAACTTGGATTCCCATTGAATAACCCTATTTTGTGTGAGTGCCCTCTAAGGTTATCGTATTCTGTTAGCAACCCTACTGTTTGCGATGTCTTTTCCTACTTTGTCTGAGTAGTTTTTCCTTCATTCTTTTGGATGGGCATTATAATAAAGATTTTTTCATGTTTTATTTTACTGATGCTGGACTAGTATTCCTTTTGTTTGTGTCGGATCCATTCACAAGTTTGCCCTTGTGCTGTGGTTTCAGTCACTCCAAGAGCAGGTTCTGGTCCAAAGTATGGAGTGGATGATCTCTGAATTTTTTATTGTTCTTTAGTGTTGTAGTGGATTTACGTATCAAAAATTTCTGGTTGTTAAATACTCGCCACAAATTTCTATTTTTATACTTTTTAAGATGGAACCGCTTTGGTGTTGGTGTCGGGGTATGGAACTGTGTGTGTTGTTTCAACTCTAGAACCCCCAACCGTCAAAAATTTAATCACTTATCTACGTTTTAGTGGCTGGTCTACCACTGTTTTAAGACTTAAAAGAAAATATCCGAAAATTAAATAATTTAAATAAAATATATAAGTACTAGGTAGGTAGGTAGGTTTAAAGTGAGTGGACTTTTTACGCCCTTCCTGCGACCGCTCGGTCTATTGTGGTTCACACCTTTTTATATTTCTCCCAATAGGATCAGACTTCTAATGAATCCGATATCAGATGGGGGGGGAGTGCTTGCAACTCCTCTTACTCGTGTCGCTACTGGACACGAGCACAATATGTGTTCTGGTGTCCCTGTCTCCTGGAAAGTATGACGAGCAGACGATTAGATCCGCATGCCCTCCTCTCCTGGTATAGTGACGTGTTACACGAAGCAGATGTTCCTTCTGAGGCCGTTTCTCCGGCCTTTCCCTATGAAAACGGTTTTATCCGTTTTTTGTTGGGAACCCTTTTTCCCACAAAAAGCGGTTCTGTCCGCCTTCTGTTTGGATTCAGGGATCCCTTTCTAAACACCTGTTTGTTCGGGATAACTCAGCCCTTTCCCCTGAAACAGGCGCCTGTGACTTCAGGGGCACCTTTCGAAATGGATTCACTCGTTTCGGTCGGCGCACACTTTTCTCCTATGAAAGTAAAGTCCACCACGGCAGAGCCCGCATTACCGCAGTAAGGCTAGATACTCTGAGAGGTCGCTCTGTGTCTTGGAGGCACCGTGGGAGACAGGCACAGGATGTCATTCACTCATCAGCACGGTATGCTTATACCTTGAGTTAAGCCTTGTGTACGTAAGTACTAAGACTTAGAGACTTTGTGGACTGTTCCAAGTCCTACATTTTTTTTCAGTGATGACACTCAAATAGACATAATATAATAGCTATTAACGTTGTAAGTCTGGGAAATAAATTTTTACGGTATAAGTGAGATGTTTACGGGCGAGGCAACGAAAGAACCAAGTCTGGAATTTCGAAATGAAATAAAGATTTTTCGGACAAATAATGTACAGGGTGTCCCAAACTGGACGCGTTCTTATGGGAACAACCCTTATTTGAAGGGATAGAAAAAAATTAACCAAGGTGTCCGGAGCTCAAATTTAATGAGAAAACTACTGGCGCTGGTAAAATTTCCTAAATTTTGATGTATCACTTGTTATGTTTATCTTAAAAACCATTAGCAGTATTACGATTTAAAAATTAAAATAATGTGCCTACAGAAATCAACATTGCCATGATTTTTAATAAAATGACATAAGATGCTAACATTTTAATGATTAAAGCCACATTTTTAAAGTTACTACGTAAAAAGCAGTAGGCCGCATATGATTTTTTTTTTAATATTTTAACAGCTTCTGAATAGTTGAGAATTGGGAAAAGGGTACTTGATATTGTTAAATATTTTGGTATTTTTAGTAAAAAAGTAATTTAAATAAGTTTTTAAGAAAGGTTTTAAAAAAAGGTTAAAAAATGTATGAAAAATTTTGAAAGTCAACATGCTTGAATGTTACATAGAAAGCAACAAAAATGCTCAGGCGGGCAAAGAAACTTGTATTTTCAAAGATATCCCGAACGGCAGTAACCATCCAGGGATGTATTTGCTAAAATTTGCCCATAATCTTCAAAATTTTGTCTCTTTTAACAAACTCAGAGCAAATAAAATCAAGAATTCAAACGAAAATGAAGTAAAAATCAACGCTTTGACCTCTTATATGAAAATAATGGTACAACTTTCACAAGAAAACTTGAAGCAGGACGGGCATATCTAGAAGCAAAAAACCACAGGATTTTGAAAAAAAAAAATAAGCCTTATCAAACCCCAAAATCCATCATCGTCTTTCTGGGATTTTGACCAAAGAACTCGTTTTATTTTTCTCTTTAATTTACAATAACAAAATATATCGTTGTATTTAACTTTGTAGAAAAAATCCCAAAACACCGACTTTTCCTTAAACAACGCCCTCTAGTTGGTGAACTGCAAACTAGACTATACTGAAAACGACGACGATATATAGTATAGTATGTACTTGGGCTTATAACAACCCTTAGTGGGCTGCCATAAAATTAAAAACAACTTTAAGTTTGTAAACACTTGCTAAGCAGTAACAGGATTAACTCTTTTTATCTTTTTCTAGTTAAATATTTAAATGATTATATTTGCATTAATTATATTTTTCTTGGAAATCAACAAGTTAAATTAAGATCGTATTAAAGAGGCTTAAAGAAATAACTTTAAGTTTTATATTTATGCCCATGTTGCGGACATAAAAACTGTGCGCCCCTGAAATCACTTGAAACTGTTTTAGTTTTACAGCGTCATCTAGAAGCTGGATCAGAGCAATAATGTGTCTTCCTGCGACACCCAGCCACATAAATGTCGCCATGCAGCCACGCTTTAATGTCTTTTAAAACCCGAAAACTCTTTCGCTTAGACCGGAAAATACCAGCACGCCCAGAAATACGTCATCCGAGTAGATAAGGTCCGGCGAGTTACGGGACAGGGCGGTCGTGGATGGCTTGACTTAAAATGAAAGTTAAAAACGTTTTCTTTTTCGGAGTATGTTACAAAATTATTTCAGAAATATCTTTAAAAGCTGATTAAATGACTTCTAAAAATCGAATTTTTGGTTTTCAGTCATTTTCACGTAAAAAATAAATAGGTTTTATTCTGATTTACCCAGGATCAGGGTAGTGCGCCAGGCAAAGTTTCAGCCTGCCGCACGCATTACACGTAACGTTTTGGAGTGTTTTCTCCCCATCATAACTTCGTTAGCGTTCAGCATAAAGGTATGAGATTTGGTATGTAAATTCATATGAGTTTTTTAATCACCTATAAAAAAATTTAGATAGTTATGTCAAGTGGTTTCTGAGATATTCGAGTTGGAAAATCGCCATTTACGTTACTCGGTAAGTCTTGTCGTTCCCCTATAAAATATTACTGTTTCTCAAAGTATTTGCCGTCACTTATTACACACTTATGCATACTCTCAAACCACTCATTAAACCACTGCTTCCATTTCTCTTCTGAGATGGAAGCGCAACATTTGTCCCAGGCAGTTAAAATCTCGTCATTTGAAGAAAACTTGTGTCCTTTCAATTGATTTTTCACATATGGGAAGAGTGCAAAATCACAAGGCGCTAGATCGGCACTGTAAGGGGGATGATTTAGCAGTGTGATACCCAAAGATTTCAGAAAATCTATGGATTGCTGGGCGCGATGAGCAGGTGCATTATCATGAAGCAACAGCCACGTGCGTAGTTGACATTTTGGTCGCAATTCTTGAAGCTTGTTAAAAAGTGGAAGCAAACACAATTCAATATACCAATTTGCAGTAACATTACAATGGGTATTCGAAGGTATTCTTGTAATTATGCCCCGACGATAAAAACAAACCACAATCATTTTTTTCTTAACAGAACGTGACTGCTTAGGCATAATCGGATACTCATTCGTCTTCAAACACACACACGCGACTTTGTGATTTTGTAGGTGCATCATAATAATAAAGCCAAGTTTTATCTTCTGTAACAATTGAAAACACCTCAAAAAATCGTCGGGATTTGAACTTACGAGCATTTTTTTGCACCAATCCACACGGTACCTTTTTTAATGTGAGGTATAAAAGTGTACAAACTTTGTGTACTCGCAGATGTTCATTTAAAATTTTATTAACCCCAATATAGAAATCCCAAAGAATTTCCTGAATTGGTTTATATGTTGATTCGTCGGTTTTTCAAAAAAATTTTTTTAACAGTGGTTATTGTTCAGGCGTAGTTATTTCGCCCCGACCGGGAACTGGACCCATTTTAATTAAAATCCCTTTCAAATTCCCCCTTTTAAAAGGGGTTCCCGAGGGGCGGGCAAAATCCCCAAAATTCTTTTCATTTCTTTTTGGCCTTTTGGGCAAAGGAAAAAACTCCGAAAAAATTATAGTAAATTATTATGCGCTTTGAGAGTTCGTGAAAACTCCATACTCCACGTTTATTCTTTTTTACTCATTAATGCTACTAAAAAATTTTGGCCCAGTAAAATTGAATGTGGCGTCCCAAACGTAGAAAAAAAAACCAAAGCTTTTAAGTTTTTGATTTGCGCTGAACGACAAGACTTACTAGTCCCTTTTGACTGACTCTTTTGATTCATCAAATTTGGGCACTTCTCGAAAAAACAAAAATTTAAATTTTTTAAAAGTGGGTTTTTGGGGGAAAAAGTAAAAAAAAAATTCTAAAAACAGCATATTTTATTTAAAATTTTGCCTGAAAACCGGGCCACTATTTTAAAAATTTTTCGAAGGTTTAAATTTTAAAAAAAAATACCCAAAATTTTACCCCCAAACCTCCAAAGAAATTAAAAAAAAATTTTTTTTTGGGTCAAAAAAAAATAAAAAAAAAAATACGTGGGTTTGAGGAATTTTTTTAAAAAGATAAAAATACCGGGGTTTCAAAAGGAAGAAACCTCGGTGTGGGTAAAAACCTTTTTTTCCCCTTTTTTTGGGGGGGTTTTTTTTGCTGTAAACCAAACCCCCACCCAAAAAAAGGGGTTTCCCCAAAAGAAAAAATTTAAAAAAATTAAAAAAAAAAGTAAAATTTTTAAAAGACTTGGTTTATTTAAAAGACTAATTTCAATGCGGCAGAAAATTTTTGTTTTTTAAAGAAAAGGGGGAGTAAAAACGCTCATAAAAAAAAGGGTAAAATTTAATTTTTTTGGGGAATTTTATAAACCTTTTTAAAACCCCAATTTTTTCCCCCTTCCCAAAAAAACTTTTTTTTGTTTTTTTTTTTTTGTTTTTTTATTTCCAGGTAATTTTTTTAATTAAAATTTAATTTTGGGGGTTTTTTGGGGGTTTTTTTTAAAATTTTTTTCCCGGGGTTTTTTAAAATTAAAAAAAAATAAAAATTGAAAGGGGGAAAAAACCCCCTTGGGAATTATTTTTTTTTTTTATTTTTTTTAATTTGATTTTAAAAATTTTTAAAACCCCCGGGTATTTTTTTGGGCAATTGGGAAAAAAAAAAAAAATTGAACTTTTTTTTAAAAAAATTTATTTTTTAAGTTTTGTTTTTAAAAAAAAAATTTAAAAAATTTTATTTTAAAAAAAATTTGTCAAAGCCTATAGTTTATAATTTTTTAAAATATGAATAGTTTTTCAAAGTGATAGAAAACCAAAACTAATGAGTAATAAGAGTTAGATACAGATTTAAGACCGTTGGTAATAAATAATTTTTCTAGGTTTCCCAAGCAGGCAGATTTACTTAAGCTGTGGCTAATTACTGGGCATAGTGGGTGACTGGACTTGTTAATGCTGGAAAAAGAAAGTATTTAAAACCCAAAAGCTGCCCCAAACTTTATTTTTAAAAAACCACTTTTTATCTAACTGGGGGGTGAAAACAGGGAAATTTTAATCACCATCAAAATAAAATCCTTCTCCGGGGGGTAGCGTGAAAAAGGGAAAAAAGACAGATTTTTTGGGTTTAAATTTAAAAACATTGGTTTAAACTATTGTAAAAATCATATATATAACATTGCAAAAAATTTTTTAGATAAAATAGGCTAAATTTCACACAATAGTGTTTGTCGTATTTGTCCGAACCCCGCAAAGCACCGTTATAATCCAACGCGATTACATCCAAAACACAAATTTTAAAAGGGTAGAATTAATTTTCTTGAAATTTGCCAGTGTTACTTTTTTAATAGGGGGCCATATTTAAAGAAAATACTATTATTTTTTTTTAATAAGGAAAAGCAAAAGAGTTACAGCACGAGTGACGTATTTTTAAATGGAATACCCCGTATATTTTTATATCAATATATAGAGATTATTACGAGGAATTCGGTGATATAGGGGTTGCTGGATTTATTTCCTGCGGTTCTGCTGCAATTGTCTAAAAACTGCATGATACTGTAAGGATAGTTTCATTGAAAAAACGTGGCTGCCATAGGTCACAGGTGCTTATTTGTCAAAGTCAAGAATTTTAAAAATATGTTTATTACTTTTTGGAGTAGTTTTATAATGAGGTTTTCATCAAAAGAACGGCTTCAAATTATATTATATCTAAAAATGATATGATATATCTATTTTTAAACCAAGAAGCAAAATTACAATAAACGGAAAAAATTAAAATACAATACGAGGTAAAATATGGTGGTAAAAAAACACTTATAACAAAAAATTATAATATTACTTATAAATTAAATGTTCTATATGACCCCCGTTATTTTCGAAAAATTATCTATAACCCCCCTTAGCCTTTCTAAGCTCGCCGATATTATTTGAGGTTCTTGGTTAAGACGATTAATTTTATTTACAATTTTTTCTCCCATTTCTTCCATGTTTGTGTTCCCATTTTGGTAAACGGCATTCTTCAAGTGACCCCATAGAAAACTGTCCAAAATTGTAATATCTCTACTATTAGGTGGCCATCTAATAGTGCCATAACGTCCAATCCACTGATTGTATCGGCGATTGAGACACTGCACAACTTGACGAACAGCATGGGGCGGCGCCCCGTCTTGTTTGCCAAATTATCTTGCGATATTTTCAGTGGCAATTTTTTAAAAAATGTCCTCAATTTTTTTTTCCCAGAAGATTGAGATATCGTTCCCCCAGTTAAGGATCCCTCATAGAATATTGGCCCAATTCTATTGTTAAAACACCACAGCGACATAAAGAAGACCTCCCTTGGTTTTTAATCTCTTGAAATTTCCTTGGTTTTTTTGCTGTGCGTATTGCTCGATTAAATATTCCCATGTAGTGAACGTAGTTTTTTCCGTCCCAAAAAATCGTTTGAAACAGGGTAGGATCGTTTCTTGTTCATGGATTAAAATTTGGAAAAAAAAACGAAGTTCCTTTTGTTTACGCGTAAATTGCTGCACAAGAAGAACATGATGTGGAAGATACTTAAAATATTTCAGTGTTCTCTAAACCGTCGCAGAGAATAATCTTCTTTTTGTAGGGCCATACCTCAAGTCTTTAATTGCGTCAGTAGTAAAATTATTTAGGATAGCTCGAACCTGGTTACTTTTTCTCATTGTAGTCCTTTTTCTAATATGTAACAAATTTATTTCTTTAAATAAGACCTTTAGTTTTAAATTGTTTTTACTGATATATTTTGTTGGAAATTTGCAACATATCTTCGTTGTGTTTCCCTGGCGTTTTCTTCACATTTATAATAGAGAGTTGTAATTTATAGCCGTTTTTCTGATATAAACCTCACTATAAAACTACTTCAAAAAGTAATAAACGTATTTTTAAAATTCTTGACTTTGACAAATAAGCACCTGTGACCTGCGGCAGCCAGGTTTTTTCAAGTGAAACTATCCTTATAGTATCATGCAGTTTTTAGACAATTGCAGCGGGAAATAAATCCAGCAACCCCTATATCACAAAATTCCTCGTGAAAATCTATATCTATTGATATAAAAATATACGGGGTATTCCATTTAAAAATACGTCACTTGTGCTATAACTCTTTTGTTTTTGTTTCAAATGTTTTTCTGATTAGATTATTGAATTCTGCGAAAAAAATACACAAAATGGCTAGATTCGTTTTTTAAAAAGTACGGAAAGAGTTCAAAAATAAAGCCCTATTTATTTAAAATAAATAAGCCTGTACCTTTATAAAATCCATTAAAATTAATAAGGGCTATACAGGTCAGTTCAAGTATTACAATACCATTTCTCACCAAACATTTATTAATATAAACAGTATTAGTAAATTAAAAATGTAAATTACACAACGAAGTGGTATTTATTTCTTAAGAACTGTTAAAAATTTGATAATTAATGTTTTAATAATACAATTTAAAAAGTTACTTATCAAAAAATTTTTAAATACCACATCACACAAAAGTTACATTAATGTCAATCCTAAAAAGAAGGTAATCTTCTAACAGATAAAATATGAAATATTTTTATAATAGTGATTTCGTATATTTTAAATTTAAAAGTATGTTTTGTGGTCGCCATAGGTATATTTTATTTGCATTAACAAATTAACTTTATATACTATTTCAAATTAATACATTTAAAATAATAACCTATTAAAATATCGTTAATTTTCCATATAAAATAAGGTATTTTATTTGTGTTTGTTTTCTATAAATTAAATTGGCTTTCACTGATTCAAAAAATTTAACTGGAATATAATCTTAAAAAGTTATTATCAAATTTACTTGAATTTTCCGCTCTCTAGTTGACATTTAAACTGCAAAATGTCGGCACTCTAAGTGATCCCATTCGGCCATAGAAAAAGTGACTTTTATTCCCCTTGTATATCTCTGTTGTTTTCGCTCCAACGTTTTATATTTAAATGCCTTTAGCTCTGTTATATAATTTGGTAAAAAAATGTTTAGCAGAAATGTTATTGAAAAACAAATGGTCATTTTAAGCCAATTAAAAACATATGTGCAAGCGGCTTATTTTAATAATTACTGAGTAAATGATAGGTATAATAAAATTATAAAATTACCCTGTAAAAAAAAAAAAAAATGTAAGAAAAAATTTACCAGTCTGTTACTCGTAAAAAGCTTACTTTAAGATTAACAAACCTCAGATAAAAAATAAAATATACCCACTTGTCAGACCATTGTTATGTTTGAGAAAGGCCGATACGTTACACCGTCATCAGTCTGGTATACTCGGTTTACAAAGGTCCTGGTTCAAGCGGGCCCTAAGGAAATTGGTATATGTTGCAGCCAACCAAAAGTTTCTTGAAAATAAAAGAAAATGCCAACAGAGGAAAGATAAATTTATCCCCGGGTCGTTTTTCTTTTTTAAGTTTTATTTGCGAAGGGAGCGAATAAAAAAGGATAGTATAAAGTTTACTTTAACACTTGGGTAAAGGGATTTGCGAGACTGAATACTATTACTCAGGAAAGAGAAGTGTATATTTATTATGTCTTTAAAGTAAGTTTGGTTTTAAGATATTTTACGCTTATTTTTATATCCAGTATGTCCACGGATAGACATCCCAATAGAACAAATGGACCAAAAATTTGGTTTTTCGACAAAAAGTCATTCTTGATAAAAAGTTCTGCATCTCAAAAAAATGTAGTCTACGAGGAGAATTTTTAAATATTTTATACAGGGTACCCAAAAAATAAAAAAAACCATTAACAATAAACTTACTTTATTTATCGTTTTAAAGTACAATGGCAAATAAATAAAGAATTTAAATCCTATTCAGTGCTTACATAAGAAACGTATTAAACAAAAACATTGCACAACCAAAAAACCTATTATTTATTCAAATACGCCTCCCCGTGTTTGACGCATTTTTCAAATTGCCGTTTAATGTGATCATAACTCTCACCTCCTGAAGATAAATCATTTGTACTGACTGTGAAATCCTCTGTTTCAAAATATCAACATTATTTTCAATGGGTTGCTGAAAAGTTAATTGCTTTAAACGGCTCCAAAGGTACGCGTCTGAGTTCAGGACTCCTTCCAGGCCACATCCTAGAATTCTGCGCTGGCACCCGCCTTGCTGAAAGTATATTTGTCCCCTGTACTGTAATGGCAGCTCATCTAACTTATCCGAAAAAAAGTTTGTAACATTTCCATGTATAAATTCCTGTTGCACGTATTCTCAAAAAAAAAAGGTCCTATTATTCCAAAATACAATTTTCCACACCATATTTTAGGATAATAGGACCGTTTTTCTTTGAGAAAACGTGCAACAGGAATTCATACATGGAAATGCTACAAACCTTGTTTTCGAATAAGTTGGATGAACTACTATTACGGTAACGGGGACACATGCAACTTGGGTTATTTATGTAAGCACTAAAAAAGGTTTAAAAAACTCTTTTTTTTGCAATTGTACTTTAAAACAAAATAAAGAGTTTATTCTTGATGGTATTGTATTTTTTTTTTTGGGTACCCATAAAAAAAAAATTTTCTTCATAAAATACATTTTTTCGGATGCAAACTTTTTATCAAGAATGACTTTGTGGTTTTTTTGGGCCTTTTCTATTGGTTTTAATCTTGAAAAAATTTCCCCGCTATTTCTCTTGACTACATTTACCTAAAATTTTTTCCCAATTTTAAAAAAAATATTTCCGGAAAAAAAGGGGCCTTTCTTATTTGGACACCCGATACATTGGGTTTAGAAACAACTTGTACACTGATATGAGATTGAAAAAAAATATATATTGCTAGATGAACGTTATTTTTAACCATGGGATAAAAACCCTTTTTAAAATTTTTTTTACAAATTAAAAAAAAAAATTGGGGTTTTTAAATCTTTTTGTCTTTTTTTCAAATTTTTTATTTTGTTTTGGGTTTTATTTTTGTATTAAAAACGTCCACATATCCCCTACATCTAAAGGACAATAAAAAGCTTTTTTTTTTATATATATATATATATATATATATATATATATATATATATATATATATATATATATATATATATATATATATTTTGTTTTTTTTTTTTATATATATATATATATATATATATATATATATATATATATATATATATATATATATATATATATATATTAGTTATATATATATATATATATATATTATATATATATATATATATATATATATATATATATATATATATATATATAGAGAAGTGGTTTTTTTTTTCCTTGTTTAGGTATATTGTTTTATTATTTTATTCTTGGGTGCAAAAGGAGATAAAACAAAATTTTCAAAATAAATATAATTTTAAAATTTTTTCCCCTCTCATTTGGGGCCTTCAGAACGTCTGCAAATACAAAAAAAAAAACCCAATAGAGCTGTGACTAATTACAAAAATTAATATAGTTACCTTATTAGTAGAGATCTCCATGAGTAGTCAGTGTTAAAGTTCAACAAAAAACCCCCTTTTTTTTTAAATATCACTCAAACATTATTGTATACATATATTACAAACATAGCGACACAAAAAAAAAATTTTCAAAAAAAAGGATCAGCCGTTATGAGTATTAATTTTTTTTTTTTTTAAATTTAAATTGGGAATTTATTTTTTAAAAAATTTTTACGATAGCAAAATCTATGGTATATTAACAAAAATATGTTAATCCACCCCTTAAAAAATTAAAAAAATTTTTTTTAAATTTTTTTAATGGTAGGTATCAATTTGATGGTTTTTGTTAAAAAAAGAGAATTTCTAGAAATGATATGTATACAAAAACGAAAAAAAACAGAAAACCCAAAAAACCTTTCAAAAAATTTAAAAAAAATTTCTACAATCTACCCCCGTTGATTTCGCATAATACGTAAAGTAAAATTTAAATAAAAATAACATATTTAAAAAAAAATTTTAATTTTAAAAAAATACTTAAATCTCTAAATGCTGCCACCTTTTAACAATACCATCAAATTGATTTTTCCATGAGAAAAATTTTAAAAAAAACTCCGAAATTTTTAAAAAACAGTGGATTAACATATATTTTTTTAATATACCATAGATGTCTCTATCGTTTTATTGTTACAAAGAAATAAATTACTTAATTTAAATTAAAAAAAAAAAAAAATAATCTAAAACGGCTGATGCCTTTTTTTAAAAAATTTTTTTAAATTTTTTTTATGTTTTAATAAAAGTATACAATAATCGTTTGAGTGATTGTTTTAAAATGTGTGTTTATGTTGAATTTTAACACTGACTACTCATGGAATCTCTACTAATAAGAGAACTATATTAATTTTTTTTAAATTTGTCACAGTTCTTTGTGTTTTTCTCTTTGTAATTTTTAGACATTCTGATGAACCTCATACAGAGAGCCAAAAAATTTAATTTTAAAATTTATTTAATTTAAAAAAAATTTTTTTTTTTCTGCCGTTTAAAAAAAAATTTTTAAAAAATTTTAAATTAAAAATATATATATATATATATATATATATATATATATATATATATATATATATATATATATATATATATATATATATATATATATATATATAATTTATATATATATATATATATATATATATATATATATATATGTATATAAAGGCTGGTTAGTGTCAATGTTACCTCATTTCCGTGTACCAAAACTCATCTTTATATCTTAACGGGTTTTTGATAAATAAAATACAAAGACCAAAAAAAAGTTTAACACCTTGTCTCATAAAAGCGAAGCCTTTTCGGGCCTATGTTTATATATACTTCTTTTTATAATGTTAGTTGTAGAATCTACCTTTAAATCTTCGTCACAACATTTTTTGACACCTTTTTTATTTTTCTTTTTAAGCTGGTTAAAATGTCCCACCTGCAAGCCTCTTACTTAAAAACAATTTTTCTTTTAAAAAAGGGGGGAAAAATATTAGTTAAACAAATGTGCTAGATGGCCACCATTTTACGGGATACAATTATTATCACAACTCATCAACACTCGTAAAAAGCAAAATTGGATCTTATGTCCCGGGATTATTAATTTGATTGCTAACATATAAAATTTGCGTGAACAAACACTGACATTTGTTTGTTCACTCTCTTGTTAAGCGCGTCTCTCAAAACAAGTGACATATTTAAATCTGGACTACGTGGTGGCCATTTGACTCATCAGTAAAAATGTCTAAATGTTTTGAATGTGATAGCTAGTTTCTTATTACTTTAAATAAAATCAATCCTGAAGTATGCTTTTTAACACTTAATACTGGCAAACGATTGGTAAATTGTATATTTTTGTTACACTATGTAGGTAACTTAACCTAAACAACCATCAGTGGCGGCTCGTGATCAATCTTTCGGGGAGGTCATTAGTTAAAATTTCAAATGCATATGGCTTAACTGATTTTAAGTTAAAAAATCAATTTTAGTCATTTTGCTTTACACGGTTTACTCCAAAGAAAAAACAAGAAGAAAATTCAAAAATAAATGATTTAGCAAGATTATTTTATTTGAAAATTATATTTTATTTATTAAGAAATAAACAATATAACAAATGATATATAAACATTTGTTTAAACAAAAAATGCCCCACATATTCTAAAAAAACTACAGAAGAAGTAATTTTGCTGGGCAGATATAAGGGCAACTTATAGGTTTAAAATAGGCATATTTATATGATAAAAAATTAAAAGGGTTACTTAACTAACCTAAATAGTCATATATTTTAGTTCAATCCTTTTATCTTTGGTACTTCAAAATGGTTGATTCCTTCATTTAATTTTATTATTTATAAAGGCCTTTTAATACAACATGGCCAACGCAGAGAGTCTACCTTCCCCCATTGTGTTGCGTAAAAATGCTTTATTCTTTTAAGTGAGAAGCATCTCTCGCTCTCTACAGTTGTCATCGGTAAGTACACAAAATTGTCAACAAATGCACTGTTTCCGAATTTACATTACAAAAACATACACTAACAAAAAATAAATTCCTAAATTCGTATATAATCCGTTTTATAATAACCGTATAACAAACAAACACTTGAAAAATGCGAATTTTCCCCGCGGCTGTTGACCCAGATCATGCGAATACACTGCTTTGAAAAGCAGCCAAAATCGCCTAATCGTAAATTAGATCGGGAAAACTCGACTCGGCTCCGTTTAAAACAATGCGGTCAATGAAGGCAGGCAGACAGAAGATTAAAAAAAAAAGTTTTTTCATTTATATCATTATTATGTTTTTGTTCGAAAATATTAGTCAAAAATATTGGGAGGTCATTGACCAAATGACCCAATGGAGGAGCTGCCACTGACAACCATTAATAAAATTATGACAATATTTCATTTCTGATGTTTCTAGATACTCCCAGTTTAATAGGGACCGTTGAAATTTGGTTATTTATTAGATAAAAGCTAAGGGACACCTGCTACATGGTGGATAAGTTTCATTTATTTTTTGTAAACTTGCTGACTTTCATGAGAAAATAAATTTTTAAAATAATTGTTATTTAAACTCATAAAATTAAAATTTCGTGTTTAAAGCTGCTTGTTTTCAGTTTGTGACTTTTATATTAATTTTAAAAACGAATATCTTCTTCAGACGGGAAAGAAAGTGGCCTCTGGAGCGAGAAAAAGACGTTCCCAAGACGAGAGGGTCATTTTTTCTCGGGCTTTCAAGGCAACGGAGATAGCACCTCTCGTCTCGATTAAGACTATTAAGAATAAACAAAGAATTATTTAAAAAACTTTAAATAGACTAAGGTTTTTATTGAATTTTCTTTATAATAAAAATATGTATTACTTAAGCAAACATTCCAAACCAATTAATTATTAAATTATTCCAAATGATATGAAGATACTAAATATACTTTTGCAACGTGACAAATATCATTTGCTACGAAAAAAATTCTTAACCCCAGGGTAAAATTAACTTACTTTTACCACTATACTTTCTTTATGTGCCACTTTTACAAATAAAAAAAAAAAAAAGGGGAGCTTGAAATAAATTTATCTTTTTTTCTTTTCGCATTTCCTTTTATTAACGGTAAAGTTTCGACTTGGCAGCAACTTCCACCAGTTTCCTCGGGGTCCGCTTAATCTTAGCCAAGGCTTATTGTTACTTTGTGTATATAAGGCCAACGTAATGTATTTGCACTTAAAAAAGATTTGTTCAAGTTGCAGTAACCTGACAAGTTAGAATGATTTTCTCTTACTTATACAGGGTGTCTAAAAATAACATGAGTATAATTTTATAATAGATTTCTAAATTTAATATCGAATTTAAAAAATTACTGGCTCAAAAAAATCGGTAGGTAAATTTACGGTTCTATCAATCGTGTCGTCCATTGTTATAGTCTGTCTCAAAGTATATCGTTATGACTTTTGACGAACCATACCCCAATAACCTATAACGATTTATTACCTATGTTATCGGGTAACCCATTTGTTCATAAAGGCAGGGGTGTCCAGGTATTTGGCTTCCTTAGGCATATAAATTTTGGTAATTTTTAGTGGCAGTGTTGTATAACCGTTTTTACTGCGCGTTTCAAAAATTGTTTTACGAGAATATAACTATGTCGCGTCAAATCATTAGTCATTAGATGCAAAACAGGTTGTGAAAAAGTGTATGAAACTTTAATCAGTAGAGGTCTAATTAAGCAAGAAGCTTTAAAAGAAACCTGTCTACTTACAAAAACTCCAATATCATCGATAAGGGATATTATTATTAGTAAAGAATTAAACAAAAACAAAAAACGTAGTGATTTTCAATCTCACCGTCTAGACAATGTTGATCAGGACCTAATAGGAAGAAAAATATATTGTTTTATGAAAGCGAAGTTATTCCTACCTTGAATAAGCTAAAAAAGAAGCTAGACAAAGACGAAACCAATATAAATATTAGCCGTGTCACCTAAATAGAATTTAAATACCGCAAAATGACAAAAAAAGTAGTAATGGAATCTCACAGATTACACGGAGATTTAATTACCTTCAAGAATTAAAAAATATGTTTGAAAACAGATCCATAATTTTTCCCCATGAAACATTTGGGTTTGATACACACGACACAGTATCCAAAGGTGGGTTAATTTCAGTCAAAACTGTTTAGACGAAAGCACTTTCAAATAAAGGAAAACGCATTACCATAATATACGCTGGTTCAGAAGACGGTTTTCCAAACTGCTTGCTGTTGTCTAAAAAAAATATTAATGATTCAGCTTGGATTATCAAAGGATACAAATGGGAACTTTTTAAACGTTTCAAAATTATCTTTTAAAAATATTCCAAAAAAACAGTGTTACTGTCATGGATAACACAAGCTACCACAGCCGCTGCTACACAAAGCACCAGCTTCATCAAGTTCAAAAAATAAATCAAGGATATTTTTAGAAGTATATTAATTTTGAAATTTAGTTACAAAAACATCTTTTGGAAGTCCTAATTCATATGCAATTAAAAAACAATATGTATGTGATAATTTGGCTGAACAGGCCGGGCTTCCTCCGTATCATTGTATGTTTAACCCAATAAGGCATTTGTGAAGCCAAGTAAAATCAAAAGACCAGGGCAGAAAATTTTACACCTACTTTAAGTCCCAGTGTTATAAATTTGAAAAAAAGATTACTAACATACCAGTTAAGAGCTGGAAAAATTCACTACAGTACATTATAAAAATTGAGGACTCTTACATTTCTATCCAAAACAACATAAATCCTATTGTAATTAATCTTAATAATGACTCTGATAGTGAAACAGAATTAGATTTAGATATTTAGATTAAAAATGTAATTATGTATAGATAATGCAGTAATAAATTTATTAAAACTTTGCATATATTTAATTTCTTAATGTAATTTTAAGATTATACTTACCTAAATAAACAATAAATTATAAATCTTCATATTATTAAAGTCCGTCCCTAATGTTCTGTCCTTTAATACCTACCGATCCGCAGTTTTATTGCTGTCGGCAAGTATAATCCATAAATGAAGGCAAGAGCTAACACGGTATACTTTGAGACAGACTATACCTCAGTAGCGATTGTATTTTAAATTGTTAATTAATTATTATTTTGCTATTAACTTTGTTTCATTCTCGAAATTGTCTTAACAAATACCATTTGTACTTAGATTTTGAGTCAGATTTTTTTCTTGGTTTTGAATACAATTTAACTCGTTTCTCCAAATCACTTGAGCCATCCTCCCGTGAATATCCGGCTAAATCTGACATTTATACTATTACCTATGATAAACTTTATTAAATGTTTAGTTTTTTGAGTTTTGTAGTTTTATTTCTATATTTTTAATATTTCCAATATTTCCATATATTTCCAAAGTTTCTGAAAATTTTTTAAAACTAGTTATGACTTAAACTACTTTCTTTAGCTGGTGAAAGCACCAAAGGTCTTAAAAAATTATTGTTTTCTCTAAATTTCTTAAAAATGTCTTAATTGTTTTTAATTTTTCATATACAGTAGAACCTGAATAAGTCAAACCTTGATAAGTCAAACCTCGGCAACTTTAAAGTTTATGTGATTCCTTTCTAACCTC
The DNA here is from genome assembly GCA_019359885.1 of Listronotus oregonensis. NCBI lineage: Eukaryota > Metazoa > Arthropoda > Insecta > Coleoptera > Curculionidae > Listronotus > Listronotus oregonensis. Next base: position 24,994 of record JAHBCN010011688.1, read on the forward strand.
TATAACTTAAACAAAGAATTTTACCATTGATCCTTGATAATTTAAAGTAGTGCCCTTGGTGACCTCCATAACTCAAAGTATTTATCAGTGACTCATCGTAAATAAGTATTGGAACAAAAGTTTTCTATGAGACTTTATTGCTTTAAACTTCAGTCTTTACTGAAATAGCTCCTTAATTTACGTTTAAAATTGAAAGATAAAAAAAACGTCAAATAAAACAAAAATTGAATACGCTAACATATCCTCTAACTAAACCTTGTTAAGTCAACCATTGAATTTTTTAACGATAACTTCAACTCTCAATAAGTAAAAAACTCTAGAACTTAAAATTTCTTAACCTTTCCCTTGAGCTTTAGTTTATCGAGGTTTTACTGTATTTTTATATATAGTCAAACTGACGTCAAAAATGACGTTTTTATCTTTGGACTGTCCACGAAGTCTAATGCCTAAGTACTAACGTACCATGGGTGTCTTAAGTGTGGTGAGAGGGGGTATATTCACAGGGACTTAAATATTTGGAGCCTGGGAGGAAAAGAAAATCTTGTGCGGGTAGGAGGTTCCATAATCTGGACACCCTAGGAATGAAAAAACGAAGAAAGCGGGAAGTTCGGGGACTCTCCAGTTGAACTGTAAAAGGGTGCATAGAATCTGCACTACGTGTTGCTCTGTTGGAAGCTGCCTGAGGAGGAATTATACTGGCCAACTCCTCTGAGCAGAAGCCGTGAAAATAACTATAGAAGAGAGACAAATCCCCTACAGCTCGATGGTGTGCAAGAGAAGGAAGCCTTTCTGTGAGCGTGGGATTATTAATAAGACAAACGGCTCTTCTTTGAATGGAGTCCAGAATGCTAAGTGTTGTGTCCTCAGACATGAGAACAATATTCTAAAGAGGGTCTAATTTGGAATACAGATAGAGGATACAGATTGTAAGAAGAGAAACACTTCCTGGCTCTTAAGCTGCCGAGGCTATGTGTTTGTGCCAGTTGAGGATATTCTCAAAAGTAACGCCGATAAGATTAAACGACTCTTTGTTCTGCAGAACTTGGCCGCTCATATGTATGTGTAAATAGAATAGTGATCAGCTTTGAAAACGTATAAAAAAGTCGCCATCCATAAATATTTCTTCAGACTGTGTCATCAACATTTTGACAACTCAGATACTTTTATAATAATTTTTTGTTAAATAACCAGAACTTAAAAAATATTTTTAAATGTCTTTAAGTAAAACACATTTGAAGTCCAACTATTAACAAAACAACAAAATAAAACAGCCAGTGGCGTCTCGTGGTTTGACTACCAGGGCGGGCTCAACATACAAAAGCAAAAATTAACATACATCAGGCACACCATTTAGATAGGTAATGTCTTATTTTTTATTTTAGAGAAAACCGAATATAATTAAGATTGTAATATAAGTAAATACGCACTACCTCTATTTTTGAAACAAAGGTCCATTCTTTTGTTATAACTAACCCCATACACTTATTTCAAAAACGGCAAATCGTTCAATAGGTAATCATTATAAAAAAAGCTTTGGTAAAAACAATTTTTTGTGTCTCATTTCTTTTTTCCCCCGTATCTCTTACGCGGTAAAAGTTTTCAAATTTTGAATTTACCATTTTTAGTCTGACCCAAAAAAAACATGCCGCTCATATTACTTCTTTGTTGCACCAACAATTAAGGAGATATCCCATAAAAGTGTCAAAAATGCAAAAATGCAGTACAAGACTAGTAGAGTTTTTTTTTAACTGAAGTATCATGAAACCATAAAATTTTATCGTCTAACATGTCCGGAAAAATATCTCCAATGTATTTTTATTCTTTATATAAAAGCTCTTTTTTATCAACATTTGATAATGTTTTCACTTAAGTAAAATACTGATCCTTTTTGTTTTTTGTTTACCTACTTAGGTCGGACAATAAACCAGCACGATAAAATTATTTGGACAACGGGTCCGGTTCCAATAAAAAAATTTGATTTTTTTGTCGTAAAATCATGGAAAAAAATTAAATAAATATAACCCTAATCATTTAGCCTAATAGTAGCTTTTTTACTTTTTTAGTTCAAGTTCGTTTAAAATACGTCTTTTCTTTATCGAGTGAGCTTTAAACCCACTATACCGTGAGTCACAGAATGTTGCAAATATGGTAAAATACCTACTTTCTTTTCAACACTTAATTTTTTTAGAAAAAACTGTGTTAAACCATTGCAACAACATGATGCTCACTTGCGACATGGCCACCATAACTTACTTTTGCAAAGAATAAAGTAAAAAAGTAAACATTTTAAGGGTCTTTTAGCAAAAAACAATAGTTTTTTTTTAAAGCCTAAAATATACCGATTATTCATAAATTTCCTATCAAAGTGCTGGAGAAATAAACTTTTTACTATTCTAAAGATTCTGAACCGACTTAAAACCATTGGTAAAATCAGTGCGCATTGAATGTATTTATTCTCTGTGTTATCTTTATGAGTTAAAAAAAGAAAAATAATACACTTAGTGCGCTCTTGTTTTACCAAGGGTTTTCGTTCTATTGTGTCCAATGTCACATGGTCGGAAGTGACAAAACATGTCGGTCAGTCATTCAGCCGTAGTTTTTATATAAGTATATAAAAGCATATTAAAAAAAGATGTTTCAGCTATCTCTGTAGCAAAGATTGACGGTACACAATCTTGGAAAGGTGACATACCTACTTATATAGAGGTAATAAAGTGTCTTAAACAGTTATTGAAAATTTAAACAGTCCAGACCATTTCAAGTTAATAAAATTAATAAATAATAACCAAAAAAGTACACACATCGAAGAAGCACAATTAAGTAGTAATATTTTGCAAATGAAGCTGGATGATTTTTATGAGGCAGATAAAAATAATCACAATTTAAAAGTAAATTTGGTAATTTTTTACTTATCGGGCCCAGTGCCGATTTTATAAAATATTAGTATGCAGAGGTTTTTAGGGCGCTGAGTACGAATCTAAAGTCAAATTTTGTTAGAAGCTTCTAGTTTTTAACTAATAACACTCTACTCGGATCTACCCTCAAAAACACACAAGCTTTTAAAAAATTCCTTTTTTTTGAAACTAGTTACAGTCAAACTGGGAGATTTTGTGATAGAACACCTTTTATTTAACAGGATAAACTCATTTCTCCGAATATTTACTTATTAGTTTTACAAAAAACACATTTTTATTTTTTCATTTAAAAACAATCAACGAAACTATATAGGGATTTTTAGACCGATAAGTTGATGTAACTAAAAGAGACCATATTTTAAATTTAAATTGTTTTACCAGCACTATATTAAAAAAAAAAATTAAAAAAATTTATTAGAGAAATTGAAAAATTCTATATAAAGCATTTAATCGAAGTAAAAGCATGATTTCAATCCTGTGTAAAAGGTGCATAATGATAAGGGTGCAGTTATATTAATACAAGTGAGTTGATGGGGTATATATTAAATATGTAATTATCAACCAACATTCTCTTTTTCGATCACAAACTAAATAAATGCAGTTAATGTAAACTCCATTTTTACACAATTAAAATTTAAAGAGTAGGCGCTTTTTAATTGTTTCCCAAGTTGTACCACGCCTTAAAAATCCGTAGATAGTTTTTAAAGGTAAAAATATTTTTTTTTCTGGTGGTG
>JAHBCN010011689.1:5000-28327 GCA_019359885.1 Listronotus oregonensis
AAAATAATAATATTATAAAGCATATGTTATTGTTAAATTTATAGGGCAAGTCTTTTTTTTTTCTTTTGTTAAAAGGGTTTTTAAAAATAGTATATGTATTAAATATATAAAATGTTAAAAAAGGCATTTTTTTAAAAAATTTTTTATGAAAGATCGTTATTTCCCCCACCTTTTTTCCCAAAATTGGGCCCTAGCGACGCGAGAAAAGGGGAAGGAAAAAACAAGATAACACCTTAAAAGAGAAAAAGAGACAAACCAGATGTCGTCATAGAACGGATGTCCCGTGCCCCCTGCCCCCCCCACAAAAAAGGTTACCCACCTCAAGGTCCCCGGGCATTGATAAGCCTCATTTCCCCTACCCCAAAGGGGATCTAAAAATGAATAAAATAACATTTAACCCAACCAATCACAAGAGAGTTGCCAGGGCCGAGGGGCGTCATACGAAAAATTTTTCGTAATATTGTGCAATATTATGTAAATGGTACTTTTTTTGCACGGTTGGCGTTTTGCTGTTTTTAAAAAAAGTGCTGTTTTTAAAAAAAACAGGGCTGTTATTTAAAAATACAGGGCTTTTTTAAAAAAGGGGGTGTTATTTAAAATACGGGGGTGTTTTTAAAAAAAAAGTGCTGTTTTTAAAAAACAGTGCTTTTAAAAAAAACAGGGCTGTTTTTAAAAAAAAAGGGCTGTTATTTGGAAAAACAGGGCTGTTAGAAAATAAGGGGGTGTTTTTAAAAAAAAAAGTGCTGTTATTTAAAAAAGGTGCCGTTATTTAAAAACTGTGCCGTTATTTGAAAAACAGTGCTGTTATTTGAAAAACGGGGCCGGGGTTTTTTAAAAACGGTGCCGTTATTTGAAAAAAAATGCCTTTTGGAAAAAACGGTGCCGTTTTTGGAAAAAAAAGGGCTGTTATTTAAAAATAAGGGTTTTTTAAAATACTGTTTTTGGAAAAAAAAGTGCTGTTATTTGGAAATAAGCGAATAAACTTCTAATTTTCCATTGCATTTTTTTTTATGAAAATTAATACTGTAATATTCTGTGAGTTGAAAGCGCATTTATGCTAAAAGATAAATATTTTTTTTTGATTGCATCTTGTTTTTTATTTTCCAAAATTTTTAAATTAAACAAAGCCCCTGAACTCATCCCTTTTTTAACGCTGATGGCTAAGTCGTAATAATGTAATAAACACTAAATGATTGTTTCAAAAATTTTTGTGAAACATCTATTCCGTAACTCCTGTATTACATTTTTTTGGGTTAAAATTTAATACTAATGATTTTCTAAATATTTATTGAAACTACAAATGTTTTCCCTTAAAAGAATTTTTAAACTATAGTTTGTACTTTAATCTTATTTAAAAAAAGCTGTATAAGTTAAGTTGTTAAATTGTATAAATGTTTTTAATTAAGGCTTTGCTATTTTGACCGAAAGTCTATAATTTGATAAAAGGTGAAGAAAAATTAGAATTTATTTAAAAACGAATTTTTTTAATCAAAAAATAAAAAGGTTTATACCTAGTGATGCCAAAAGGGCTTTTTTGCCAATTTTAAAATTTTGGGGCCATGTATGTTTTAACATCTTGAGTTAAATAAAAAAAATTATTTAAATATGTTGATAAAAAAAAAAATTATACATAGTGTTCCCAAAAAAAGGTTTATGCTTATATTAAATTTAAACATCAAATATTATGTTTTATTTTAACATCCTGAATTAGAAAAAAAAAATTTTTCTAAATCTGTTGATAAGTAAAAATTATATATATAGTGTTCCCAAAAAAAGGTTAAAGATAACTTTAAAATTAAAAACAAAAAATTTTGTTTTAACATACTGAATTGGGAAAAAAAAAATTTTTTTAACAAAAATTTTTAAAAAAAAAAGATATACATAGTTTGCCAAAAGGGCTTTTTGGTAATTTTAAAATTTAAAAATCAAATATGTATGTTTTAACACCCCCAAATTAATAAAAAAAATTATTTAAACCCCGTTGATAAAAAAAAGTTATACATAGTGTTGCCAAATTTTTTGCTAAAAAAATTTAAAATCAAATATTTTATGTTTTAACATCCTGAATTGGAATAAAAAAAAATTATTTAAAACTTTTTTATAAAAAAGGGGAAATTATAATGGGGTTCCCAAAAAAAAGGTTTATGTTTAAATTAAATTTAAACAACTAATATGTGTATTTCAAAAAATTTAAACATTTAAAAAAAAGGGGGATTGATCCGACAAATAGGAGCTGAGATATAAGCGAAAAAAAATATAAGGACCTTTGTAAAAGGTGCGCATGATAAAAAATCGTTTTTTGAAAAAATTTTTTTAAAAAAAAATTGCGCAAATAGTGGGAAAAAAAGTTTGGGGTTCCGGCTGATAACGAAAATTTCATATAAACACATTTTTTTAAAAAATGCCTTTTTTAACACTTATATATATTTAATACATATACTATTTTTAATAACCTTTTAACGAAATGCAAAAAAAAAACGACTTGCCCCTAAATTTAAAAAAAATAAAATTTTTTAAAATTATTATGTTTACAACTATTTAACATTTATTTTTAATATACCCTTTGTGGCCGAAAGGGAGGGGGGTGGAAAAGAGATGCTATCTCACGGACCCAACCGAAGAACCCCAGGTAAAGGACTTTTTTTTTAAATTTTTTTTTAAAATAGTGATGACGTCCAAGTTTTGGGGGTGACATAAATATATAGTTAGGTTAAGATTCCTACAGATGGTGGTGCCCCCCCCCTAAGCCCCGGGGCCGGTGCTTAAGCGTAAAAGGGGCCCCCCCCTGTGACGTAATACCTTATAGTTAACCTAAGATTCCTAAATTTTGACATTTGACAGTTGACAGGTGACGGGTGACAGGTGACAAGCATGCGCAAGACGCTAAATTTAAGGTTATGTTGGCTATCAAGACACCTTGCGATTGTGGGGCCCCCCCGCGGACGGCCCGGAGCCCTAGGCGGGGGGGGCCCAGGAGCGGGGCCCTAAGATGTTGGGAAAAACCCAAAGGGCGCTAGCGCCAGATGTTGCTAACGCCAGATGTTGCTAGCGCCAGTGGTAGCTAACGCCAGATGTTGCTAGCGCCAGGGGGGCTAACGCCAGTGGTAGGGTAGCGCCTGGGGGAACCCCCTTTTCGGGAATTTTCCTTCGGACAGGGAACGGATGCCTACTACGGTAAGTCAGTCCAATGCCAAAGTTTTGCTTTACCTCTGGCGTAACCGTAACTGTAAGAAACTTAAAAAATATTTTTTAAAAAGTAGATCTCGAACCCCCAAGAGCTAAATAAAATCAAATTGTTCTCTAGATAGATCTCATACTATGGGGCTATCGAATCAGCCAAACCACGTGTATTAATCATAATTTAAACCTGTTTCCGACCGATAATAATTTTATGATTTACATTTAATGACTTGAGTTTTTTTTATCGAAATTTTTAAAAAAAATATAAAATTTAAAAAAATTTTGTTTTCAATTGCGCAACAGTTAGTTGTTATCAGGCACGTATGTTAAAAAAAACAAAATAAAAAGATTTTAAAACACGATTTTTGTTATCGATTTTTTATAATTTTTAAAATTTTGGGTTTGGGTTTTAACATGTAAAAAAACAACAATGGTAAATTGTCTATTTTGTATTTTATTTTTTTTTTCGGCTATCATTATCCTAGAATAGTATTAAAACATTTTTAGTTGACAAGGAAGAAGAAGATTTAATTTATTTTAAAATTTTGATTTCCATTTAAATTCTTTTTTTTTCATATAAATAAAATTAATTATGTTGATACTAAAAAAAAAAAAATACTTTTATCGAAACGTATCGAAAAAAAGGGAGACGCTTTCAAGAACGAACCAATAAATAAGGTTTACTTTATTGTTTTAAGTAAAATTATTTTCTTAAGTGTTTTCGGGTTCCCCGGGAAAAAACAAGGATGGTTTTGATATTTTTGTAAATATGAAAAAAGCCAAAAAATATGGCGCTGTTCCGTCCTTGTTGTATGACCCTATACAGATAAAATACAGAAAAATATACTTTTTGACACCTAAGGAAAGTCCAATACGAAAACCAATTCCAAAAAGCAACTAATGGTTGCACCAACAATTTAAATGAACCCTTAGCGTTAAGTATTCCTTTAAATCCTGACTATAGATACTGTAGGTATTGTTTATACGAAGTCAGTTGGAACAGCATGGAATTTAGTGCTTATACAGGTTACTATCAATTTACCGGCTTTTACATTGAAACACTGCACTGTATACGGATAATATTCTTTGGATTGCTCCTCGTACAAAGTCAACGTGGATTTAACCGAGTTTGTCATAAAAAAGGGCAGGATCAATCAAGAAGGGCCGCGGATGGTCACTCCGATTTTGATTGGTGAGATATTTTATTTGCTACCTTGAAAGCAGATTCATTTTAAATATATTGATTTTTACCTCGTAGTGTGGTAGTAAAATATTTTATTGATTAGTTTTTGGTTAGTAATTTGAAAAATAGCATTTTGGCGACCTTTCGATCCCTAGTGACAGCGAAACGAGGATTAATATGCTAATTTAGAGTCGACTGAAGCGGAAATTTTAAACAAAGACCTACACGTTTAAACTCAACGAGTTATTTTAAATATTTATTTTTGTCTTATAAGTGAAAGTAGTATTCTTCAGAAAACAAAATTGTAAATAGAATTTGTGAATTAACCAAAGTTAGTTGTTCATCAATTTTTAGGATAAGTGTAAATAACGACTCAAGTTCTGAAAACTCCGATAGTGAATCATAACAATTTTCTCCTAAAACCAAAAATCTTTTATTAGTTAAGTGTCAATAAAATTATGAATAAAAACGTAACTAATTATATTGGTTTACTAAAACGATAGTTTAAAGAATATACAATATATAAGTTGCGTCACTCGCGGCGGCTCTCAAAACGCACACGTCTTATCCTCGCCTGTCTGGTATATCGTACCACTCTCCGTTTAAAAGCCGACTGATACGCAGTGCGTCAGAACTCGTTTTGCTGTAATTGTGTGCTTTGGTATACCGTGTCCATAAAAAGTTTTGGATTGCCTGGTAATAATATTTGTTCAGTGGATAATTGTGAAAGTCGAATAAAAGGCGATTTATCTTTTTAGATGACCAAAGGGAATTTTATTAATATAAACAATAGATTAGAGTGTTTTATTGAGTATTTGTATTGAAAATATATTACACATTCAGATGTCGAACTTGGAAAAGTGCTTTGGGATTCACTGGTTCCATAAATTTGCTGGATTATTCGCCAAAAGAATGTCAGAACCGTATTAGAGTTTGTGCTTTCCATTTCAAAGACGAGAATTTTTTAAACCCTTTTAAGTCGCAAATGTTTTCATCTGTAGGTTTATCCTTGAGCCTGCTGAAGAGGGTAAATTTTAACATTGTTCATTTAAAACTTGAGTCAAATTACCTATACGTGTGCTAAAATTTTGCAGAACAAAGTCATTTAATCTTGTTGGTGTTACTTCTGAAAAACCAATACATTAGCTCGAGGCCGTATCCAGGTATGGCCGCGCCCCCTCCCTCCCCACACACACATACACCGGGGGATTTGGGGAGTATGGAATACCCCCAACGAACACACAATATATTTGCTTATTTGTAATGATAAAATAATTTTAATAGGTAATAAAGACCAAAAATTTAACATTTATTTACAGTGATATTGGTGACCATAAACAAATATTATTAACATTATGCTAATATTATCGTGCCTAATATCCATTCAAATAATAAAATATCGTTTTCCGTGTTCCTCGAAATTACCGATTTAAGGAAACGCTTGAATAAATTGGTATCGTTTACACAAATATCCCCTGAAACTATTTTGTCGATTCGCGATCGGCGGAGACCGTTTCTTAGAAGCCAAAACATCAAAGGTTTATATGAAAGTGACCCAACCTATATATTGTATATTCTTTAAATTATGGTAAAACATATTTAAATTTCCTGCGCCGCCCATGGTTCAGGTGGCATCTTATAACCCAGCTTTTTGTTTTTTTGCTGTCCCAACTGAGTTCGGATAGACTCTACTGAACATGGCGCGGCGCCGCCCGCTGCCTGGCGCAATCCTCACGCACGGCAAACTCGGGCAAACCCTGCAAACCGATTGCAAAACGAACGTACCCGAATGAACTATAACTAAGTGCGAGTGAAATGCAATTATATGAAAGGCTTGGGTGAGAGTGAGCGAGCAGTAGATATGGTGGACGGACGGATTGGCGGGATTTGTTTTTGTTTATAAGTCGGGTATACAAACGAGGCTGTGTATGCGACGCATCGGTGAGGGGAAGCACCATCTATTGAAACATATTCAATCATGGGCGTGCTATTATTTAAAATAATGTGATATGAAAAAGTAAATTCTTTAAAAATTTCATTTTATCTTTTAAGGTAGGTAACTGTTTATATGACGGTTTCAAAAATTACTTTTTACAAAATGCCATTTTTCATTTTAGCATGGAGAAAATAGCTTCATGGTTAAATGATTAATATTAATTTTTTAGCTTAGGTCCTATTAATGTCAAAGAGACATGAATTATAGTTTTGCCACAAAACAAAAAAAAAACAAAAAAAATCATTACTCACCTTATTCATCATCTTAAACCTCTTCACCTTCACTATCCGTATCACTCTTCATGGGTATCAGTCCCATGTATTATAATGGATTCAGATCTCCTCCGTCATATAATGAGATTTTAACACTTATTTTCTAATGTCGTGACATGTCGGTAAAACTTTTCCCATCGAGTGCTGTCACTAGGCCATTATTTCATCCAAAAACTCCTTACTTTAGAGATGCTAAAGTCCTAATGTATTGCATCTCAATAAATTGCTTAATTTAGCCCAGCCATCTCAATTGAGGGTTAATTCACATTTAGGGGAGTGTTCTTAAAGGAGTGTGACCGTATTGCCTGATAATGTTGTCCACCACATAATTTTTTTCATTACTGAGAGGTTTCTGACGCTAGATAAGTTCAAACAATTCAAACTTCCTAGATATACATACTCGTATAAGGCTAGTAATAAAGACGGTAACCGAAATTATTCTACCTTTCTTAGAAAGCCAAGCAATATGTATTTAACTTTATCAAATAACTTTTAACTTACGTTACTTTTTTGGACATTTAACGCTTTAACGTTTAACGAAGTTAACTTTTTTAATAACGGATTAGCGATTAACGAAGTTAATTATTTGATTAACGGTGCCCAGCTATGCATAATAGCTATAAAAAGGCTTAGGTTTTACGACCGTATTTACCTAGCTTAAACTGCTTAAACCCTAAGCCAGTTTAGGGAAACCACTAAAAACAAATTTTTGGCATATCCACCTTTTCACCATTAGAATAAGTAAGAGCCATTATTGTAAATACTTAAAATAATCAAAACTTGAATTTTTGTTGAAGGCGTTTCTAAACAAGAAATAAGATGCACGCTAATTTTGACATTTACATTATTTAAATTATAAGATGCGTATCATTTTTTTTTATGAAACGGGGCGGCCATTACGCAGTCTAGTCTAAGCCTACTATCAAATAAACAAAAATTGTCGTTTTTAGAGGTTAAGCAATCTGCAAACCCAGACCTGTGATACATCAATAAAAAGCTCTTGAAGAGCTCTTTTCAAAAATGTAAAAATCCAATATGGCGTCCGTATGAAAATCCAAAGTTTGGGTAAATATCTCAAAAACAAATAAAGTTAGAAAAATATTTTTACCTAAATTAAATTCTTCTTAAAAAAGTGTTCTTATAATGTAGTAATCTTAAAACCGTTAAATTGGTAGTTTGCGAGCTACAGGCAAAAGTTAAAAATGCACCATTTTGGTTTTTCTTAATTATCTCAAAAACCATAAAAGATAAGTAAAATCTGAAAGCAGATTTAATTTTGCAATTGAATTGTTTAAAACTTTCCTAATTTAACCAACACTGTAGCTCTAATGGTTCCCGAGTTACCAATACATGTAGGCCCAATTTGGGACACACTGTATTTTGACAGTTCGTATATTAAAATCCCGGGATCTTTAAACCGCGACCTGCAGCTTGTCCTCGAAGTGATTCCCAGAATGCATCTTAAAATGCGTTTCTGTACAGTAAAAACTGACTGAGCAGCCGGCGAAGAGCCTCAAAACACTATGCCATAATAAATACGTGATGCAATGTATGCATTATAAACTGAAAGAATTTCCCTAGTGGATACTACAGTTTTAAGGCTTCTAATTAAATAACATAATTGATTTAATTTAGAGCAAAGTAAATTACAGTGTTCTTTCCAGTTAAGATTCTGATCCAAGGTCAAGCCTTAAAATTTGGTATAGTCTGATCTTACAATAGCATCATTGTTTATTTTAATATTAGGGTCCAAACATTGTTTAATTTGCGGGACATGAAATCTAAGATATGTTGTCTTAGAGCTATACAGTTTACAGCTTAGATACAGTTTACAGAGCAAAATAAAAGCTGTTCTTCAAAAAACCATATGTACAAGGTATAAAAAATTTAAAAAATAATGGCTTTAGTGTAATAACTCCCGAACGCTAAAAGATAATGGAATAAAATTTTGACCAGAGCTTAATTTAATAATGTAGTTGTAACAGTAAAAAAACTGACTTAGTAGTTTAATCAGAGGCGTGCGTACGGATATTATCGAAAGGTTTTTATGTGGTGTGCCACTGGTAAACTTTTTTTGATTATTTCCACAAATTTGATTTTTTATCTGAAACAAAATTACCCTTTTAATTTTTTTTCAACATTCGTCATTTTACTGTAATTAAGCATTTTGTAAATACGAATTTTTCCATTGCGTACACAGAAAAATATAGGAACATGAACAAAGATATATAAAAAGCACTAACATTCTGACGTGTAGATTCTTCATCAAAGATTTTGCCCGAGTAAGAGAATCTATAAGGAAATTCATTTGAAAATATATTGCAGCTGGAGGACAACATTTTTAGCATCTTTTTTAAAAATGAAAGCTCTGGCTAGTATTTCGTTAGATTATCTTCCAGAATTCAAAAGTTATTGCAATAAAACTATAAAAAAATAACACCCTGTAAATTAAAAACGAATATTCGTAGAGCAAAACTTCATTTATTTACTAAGGAATCCAGTGTTTAATTTATTCCCAACTTTTATGTTACACTCTGTATACCCGATTTTTTAAATTAGAAAACTAAATAAAAATGTTAACACTGAAACAACCTTTTTTAATGCATATTAAACCTCTTAATGAGGAACAGGGTAGTAAAAATGTGCTTTGTAAAGTCCAGGTCAGTGTAATAAATTTTATATAGGTGTCAGATACTAGTAATGTTAGGTTATAAAGCACATCGGAATTTAATTATACGTCATTATCTTGAAAAAAAACGCGTGTTTAAAATAGCGCACGGGACAATTCTAAAATTTTAGGTAAAAAAATGTTTATCAAGAAGTGATAAATTACTGAAAAACATATTTTGAGAAGTTTTATTTTTCAGTAGATTTTAACTGCATTTAAACTTTATTACTAGAAAAATGAGATACGAAAAATAAGTAAAAAATTAAATAATAAAATTTTAGCTATTTATGAGACATTGTGTAGTCATATAACTGGTTGTTTAATAAGTTTTGTTTGTTTTATAATAAACTTTTTTATAATTCCGTGTAAAGTTTCATTTGGATCTGCCAACTCATTTGTATATTTACAGCTGTTTAAAGTTAACGTGTCACAGGATTTTTTAATGAAAAAAAATGAATATCGTTCATCTATAATTTTTTATCTTTGGAAGGAGTAACACTAGAACAAATACATAAACAACTGTTAAAAGTGTATAGGGATTTTTTCCCCTAAACACCAGATGGTTTTGGATAATTTTCGATTCCCCAATAGTATATTACATAACAAGTGTGGTAAGTAGATTTTTAGCGCACGCAAAGTGAAGTTCGCAAAACAAGCCAAAGGCGAGTTTTGCATTCACTTAAGTGCGCTAAAACCGTTAACCACTCGAGTTATGTATAGTATTTTATCTACAACCATCAGGTTTTTTTGGGAAAATAATTTTTCTTTGACGTTTATCCCAATTTTACACTAAAAATTTATTAAACTACCAGTTACCTCAATTGGTGTGAGCCATTGTCAAAATGACACCACCGCAAAAGAAAGTAATTTCAATCGGCAGTCGTAAATACAGGAAATGTGAGCAACTCGACTATTACGTTTAACTTTTAGGTATATTATCTGTATGTTAGGTAATTTACGTGGAGAGTAATACTTGTTAAACGATGTTTAAATAAACGATGAAAAGTCCTTGGTACAAATGATCTTACCGCATTAGTGCGGTAAAGTGACACCACACTTAAAATAGTGTTTGTAACCTTAGTTAACGCACGGTTGTAGATAAAAGATATTTATTAACAGCTCATTAGGCAGTGGGAGCAGTATTTTGGCAAAAGTTTTATTACTAAGGCGTCTACCATTATAATCCTCAATCAAAACAATAGGCTTAGAAATGGTGTGAACCCAGTACCTTGGTTCCAAAGCAAATTAGGGTCCAGAAATCGGTCAAGAAAGTGTGAGTATCAGTTTTTTAAAATGGAAAAGAGATGTGAATTACTTCCAAAGTGGTAAAACAATAAGGTCAAATTATTATTGTTAGGTACCTTTTGGATTAGCTGGATGTAAAAAATTTAAACAAAACATGTGATTTACAGAAGACAATAATAATTTTTTATTTATTCACCGCAAAAATTAGTTCATTTAAGAACGAATTATTGTAATATTTACCCCATTTAGCAGATTTATTAAGATCTGACGGTTCTGACATTTTAAAAAATGTAAAAATGCCAAAGAGTGATAGCAACCATGACAACGTATTTCCATAGTCACTTTAACCAGTGTTATTTAATAGCTAAATGACACACTTTTTCTTAATAGCTATTTATGCATCAAGGGCGTTACTGGGACTATAATGCCCTGAAGGTCGAAATAGCCCGAGGGCCATACTGGCCCGGGAGTAACGATGATGGGCATATAGTCCAGAAAAAGCCCTTGATTCAATTTTATTTTTAAACAAAAAAGAGTTTTTCAATGACTAATTACATTATTTATTAATATAAAAAATAAGTTCACCTGTACCTGTATACTAAATAAGTAATGACTGGTTTAAGTTTGACTTTGATGTTTCTGTCAGTTAGTCATTGGCTTTTTTATTTAACATTTGCTCAAAATGGAAGAAATTCCACAAAATATAAGAAAAGGTCATAAAAGCGACCGAAAATCTTTTGCCAGTTAAATCAAGGCAACGTATGATCAAGAGTATGGCATATTTGTATTTGGAAAGTGCGAACGCAATTCTTCAAATAACCGAAAACGTTTTAATGGCATATTTCCAGGAACTGGTAAGTTATTGATTTTATTTTAATACACATGTTTAACAAACTTTATTATTTTTAGTCGGAAAAATGCGTCCGAACTCTCCCTGGACCAAGTATTCCACCCTAAGGTCTACGTTGATGGTCTATGAAAATATGACATTTCGCAATACCATCGTCTCATATCTTTTTTAAAAGTTAAGTCGAAAGGATACGTCCCGAAGGAGTCTAAAGTTTTGGAAGGAGAACAAATTTAAAATTTATTAAGAAGGCTCCTGATGATATCCCGGTACACAAAGTCATATTGGTAATGGGTGTTTTTGGAGGTTTAAGACGAGATGAGTTGGTCAAAATGACCATTGATGACTTGAAGATAGAGGAACAGTCTTGGTTATAAAGGTACCAGAAACTAAAACTTCAACTTCAAAAGTTTTACTATCATTGAAGATGATTTGGCGCTTTAAATTTAATAAAAAAGTACACAACATTAAGACCAGCTGGAATAAAGGAGCGAAGATTCTTTCTTACCTATGAAAGGTCGATGTACAGTAAACCCATTGGAAAAAATACTATGGAAGCGTCCCAACATTTATCGCAAAATTTTAAAACTGGATAATGCAGAAGCACACCGCCCTGTTTCGTCCACATCGTCAACTTTACTTGTTGACGGTGCTTCGTCTGAAACGCTAAAAAAACATGGGAAATGGAAAAGCTCTTCAGTAGCTGAAGGATATATAGAAGAAAGTATTTCATCCAAAAACAAAGTAGCCAAAATGATTGCCAATTCAGTTAATTCCGAGGTTAATTCCGTATCGACTATTGAAAATTCTTTAATGGACTGTTCTTCTATACAAAATAGCGTTAGTGCTACCACCGCTGCTACCATCACAAAAAACACCGACCATTCTATAGTGGGATCAGCTACATTTTCCGGGGCATTTCAAAATTGTAATTTTTATTTTGGAAATAAAGTTTAATTTTTAGTATTGTTTAAAGAAAAAATTATTTTTTGTATAAACTTGATCTTTATTGTGAGAGAAATAAAATTGGATAAGCAATAAAATTTCCATATTAGCGCATTAGGGCATTATAAGCAGGCATTATCATAATGCAGCTCCCAACAGAGCAACACGTAGTGCAACTTTTATGCATCCTTTTACAGTTCAGTTAGAGAGGCCTCGAACTTCCCCCTTTCTTCGTTCCTTCATCCCTAGAGTGTCAAGACTATGGAACCTGCTGCCCGCAGAAGTTTTTCCTTCTCCTCCCAATCTCCAAAAATTTAAGTCCCGTGTGAACAAACTCCCTCTCACCACACTGAAGACACCCACGGTACGTTAGTACTTAGGCATCAGCCTTCGTGGACTGTCCCGAGATAAAAAAAAAAAGAACATTCACGCAGTGAATACAGAAAACTGGGCCGTTCGCGGCGAGCAGCTCACGCTCGCCGCTGCTCCATCGGGTTATCGGTTTTTTCGCGAATCCCTTTGAAGTGTTCGGCGCTAATCAATCAGTGAATCAGTTTGTTCGTTGCGAGAGTATGGAAGTTTCCTATTTTATTATTTAAAATAAATTTATTTTCTGCGGTTTTGCATTTTGTGTGAATCAGGATGCAGTGGGATCGTTAAAAAACCCTGCTTTTTATTGACAAATATAGAGAAAAAGCAAATCTTTGGGATACCCGTCATAAGGATTAATTTTAACAAATTTTAAAAAATGACGTATGGCGGATAAAATGGGGATAGATGTAGAAGAATGTAAAAAAAATGACAGCCTACTTGAGTCGCTTAGAACAAAGTTAGCTAAAATGAAAAAAGCAGCGGAACTTTCTGTCACTATTATCGCCTTTTTAAAGGAAGTGTCTGCTTTGACCACTTTTGGTCCGATCAAGTTAACCAGGAGTTCAAAATCTGTTGTACTCATTCGAATAAAGTTTTTGTATTGGCCTGTGAATTCTTGATTTTTGAGAATGCTTAATAAAGTCTGGCCACCGTTTTGTTGTCTGCTTTTGTACAAATTTGTTACCGAAACGCGTTTTTTTTTTTTTTTTTCGTCTTTAAATAACAATAGCGTACTAGCAGAAATGCAAACGCGACCTCCATGTCTGACATTTTCGACGACACTGTGAAGACGAATGATGGATCACTCGTGAACCGAGCATTCAAACGCGAATATTCGCTACGATGTGGTGATGAACTGAACGGGTTGCTGTAATGAAATGCTCGTAGCGAGCATTACATTACAACGTTCGGTTAAAAGTCAGTCGCCGCCTTTAGAGCAATCAAGCTGTAACACCCCTACACCCAAAGAAAAAAATATTAAAATAAAGGCTTTACTTTTTAATGTATGTTTATTTATGCCTTATTAATTTTTACTTAAAGACATTAATGCCAATATTACCAAATTAGTTAGTTTAGTGTTAGTTTAGTAATAAAAGCGTTATGTGCTCTTTTTGGGTCAAACTTAAATGGTAAAATTTGAAAATTTTCGCTTGCCTTTGAGATACGGTGGAAAATTAAAAAATCGCCAAATTTAGAATGGCCTTTTAATTTATTGGTTAAAAGATATAAAAAAAAATTAAAAATGTTTCTTTCTAATGATTGTTAAATAATCTAAGGTTTTCCGAATAAGTATACAGGATCAGGTAAAAAAGTTATCGGACCCAACCTCATTTTTTTAAATGAAACATTTTGTATATTTTAATCCAAAGATAGCATATTAAATTTTCTTTTAAAAATATGACACACCATGGATGATATTGGTTTTCTATGCGATTTATTTATCTTTATTACTTTATACCACAGTAGGCCATAAAACAAAAGCTAATATCCTAGAAAAAAACTATATTGACATTATAGCTGGAAAGACACTACACAATATATTTTTTCTACAACCGGGCGAAAAGTACCATGTTTGCGCTTCAAAAACACAACACAAAGTTGCACTTTTCCGATGAGCAAGCGTTTTTTTACTTTGTCGCTCGCTGAGTTATCAAGGAAACCGTAATAGAAAAACGTCAAATTTGACACCACAGTAGGCGTTGAACGGTAGAAACTTCATCTGAAATTGTCATTAAAAATTGTGAGAATTGCACCTTTACCTTTAATATTGTAAATAATAAGAAAAATGACTAGATCTTTTATAGATATAGGTAATAATTATATAAAGATATAAATGTATATACATATTACAATAATTATTACAATAAAATAAATTGGTATAGTAGCCACGGTTTTATTAAATCTGTTTTTATTAACTACTTCACCTTTGTATGTTCCGTTGAATGTTTAATAGTGGTAAAATGCAAATTACCAACTTTAGTTATACAGAATAATAAACGTTTATGTTCGTCCCTACATCGTTCTGAAGGAGTTTTCTTCCACTAAAATTGGTAGAAATGTACTTTTTTATAAATAATTGAATTTTATATTCTACGTCATATAACTATGTATATTACGACAAATCAAGTGATAAATAAAGCAAATTACAAACTTTAGTTATAGAAAGTAATTAAAAAATAGTTATTATGATTACAATCTCCAATTTTCTAAACTTTCCATTATACTAAAGATAGTAGAAATGTATATTTAGTAAACAATTCGCATTATCTATAAATTACATTGATGTCCAAATTATCGCTTTAAATAAAATACAAAACTACCAACTTTGGTTACAAAAAACAGTTTAAAAATTGGTTTTTCGATATCCTTCTTTTATTTTTTATTAATTTTGTACTACTAAAGGTGGTAGAAATCTATTTTTTTCTGATTTAAACTGATTATATTTATAGCTTTCACATAACACAGGCGAGTATTATGTTTAGATATGATAGGAGGCCATGCTTGCCGCTGCTGTCAAGAAAAATAAACAAATGATTATTTGACGTATCAAAAAGTTTTTTAAACAGCTATTGGTGTTTAATAAATTGATTGTAATAATTATCTGATAATGGACAGTTTTAAAAAGTTTAAAATATGTAATTGTAAAGAATTGAGCCATGTCCAAATACGCCATTCCAGTTTAATATACTTAACTGCGCTAATTGAGAACTGGGACCAACATCTTTCGAAAAATGGTTTGTTTAACAGCATTCAGAAGAGTCTACTACAAATTTCGACCAAATATTACAATATTCCCAAAAAAAGAAACAATAAAATAATTTCAAAATATTACATATATGTTATCAAACACAGACATTTAATACCGAGTAGTAATTCGCCTGGTTTTTCACCCCTAAAAAAGGAAGAAGTATTAGAAGAATTCCAAAAACATTTAGAAATTGTTACACAGAAATTTAAATCATAACGTAATACAATAATATGTAAATAACTAATTAATTAAATTCTTTTGCAGTAAATACCTACTACTGAAAAAACATTTTTACAATAACACGCATCTGTAGCGCAAAATGATGCTTGCACGTTTTAAAATGTGAACTGTCAAATTTGAGGTTATATCAATAATCATTAATTTTTACCAGTTATTTTATAAAATCTGCGGTTGTAGAAAAAATCTTGTGTGTAATTCGAGTGCAAAGTGACATTGTCGCTCTCGCGAGATAGCCGCGCTCCGCTACGCGTCGCGCGTCTAACATCTCGCTCAGAGCGACAATGTATTACTTTGCGCTCTTAATACACAAATAGCCATTAACATACAAAAAGTAAAAGAAATAGTTGGCACAAGAAAAATAATTATTAAAAAACGATAGAAATTTTCAAACGATATAAAAAAATTACATTAAGAAAAAAATTACGGAAATCATCGCAAAAGTGTAAAAATTCCTCCGTTGTTTTCAATGCACTCTTGATAACTTTTTCGAACGGATTTTAAGGTATTTACGATATGTAAGAATTTTCTTAAGTTGTCGAGTTAGGATGACTTCTTTATACATATATTTTATTTTCCAACATTCGCAAAAGAAATAAATCCGGATTAGATCCAACGGTTTCTAAAGTAAGTATTTAAATACTCTCTTATTCTCTCTTATTAAGGTACAGTATGAAATAAAAATTATTACATGATGGCTAAAGTACACTGAGATTGCCTAGATTAGCTTACACTAAATTAATTTTTGGTCAAGTATGTCTGAACTGAACCTAGGTCATACCGGATTATATTATACAAAACAGCTTAAAAGAACGCAGCCTCTAAGGGATGCATAAAAGTGGCACTACTAGGAGCAGCTAGAGGAGAAATTATATATTAGCACTAAACAATCTAAATTTAAATCTTATACTTCTGCCTACTTAAATGAAGTCAATTTAAAGTAAGGGTACACAAAAGCGGTAAACGTAAATTCAGTCCCATTTGCATTTTTAAACGTAAATTCAGTCCGGGCCCCCAAACGGAACTACTCAAATTCAGTCCCGACCTTCAAACTATGCTACGTAAATTTAGTCCCGTCCCGTAATAATTTGAAGCAAATGATTTAAGTAAAGGATAACATTATAGTATACAGGGTAATTCAAATTTGACTTTCACCATTTTAAAATTTTATAAATTGTATTAAATGTATTAAATTTGTAATTTTACGCTCTAACAAAAGTTGATGATGATCCTTGGAGGACGAAATGTCGGATATCAACTTTGACAATACTGTAATGTAGCATAATGCAAATTTTCGTTTTTTTTTCCGAATATCTCCGAGAATAGTCGGAATCTATGAAATTAAAAAACGAAGTTTTATTATTCACTAAATTTGGGAACTTTGCCCCAATTTAACCATCTTCGTATCTCTTATGGTTCTGGTACCAATGGTGAAGTCGAATTACTTGTTTGGATTAGTTTTGACTAGTTATGCTATGGTAAGATCCTTAAAATAATAAAAAATAAGAAAATGTGATACAAATTTATTAAAAACAAATAAATCCACTATAAACATAACCATATATTTGACCATATAATACAGAGGATACGTACTAGGAAAAACAAACGTAAACACTCTAAAACAAAAAGTAAAGAAAATATAAAACAAATTTATATAAAAACCAAGAAATTATCAATAAACATAATCGCCTACATAATGGTACAAAGGCATATAATATATACAAGTACATATGTAACAAAAATATATAAAATTTAAAACATATATTTACATACGTATTATAATAAACATTGTTTATGCTGTATCGACGGGAAGAAATTTAAAAGATACTTTCTTACCATATTCAAACAGAGAAATAGATCCCTTGAACAAGTCGTTCATTGTTTCTCTCAAAAAGTTTTTTTATAATATTTTTTGATTTCTTTGTCGACACACTTTTAAGATAAACATAGGTTTCCGAAAAAATAAAAATATTGGGGTGTGGTCCGTTAAAGAGCTTATTAAGCCTGAAATGAAATAATTCACATGAGTTGATTGTTCTATTAGTTGAGCTTGAAAATTCAGCCCATATATGTGGAGGAAACGGTTTTTTCCCGATATGTATGTTTTAATTTTATATACAAAATTAAGTTACTTTTTGTTTGTCGGGAAGAATAGCCAACATAAATTAGTAATTTTATTGCCTGTCCTAATGACGGCCTAGGTACATCGGACTGAGTTTAAGTAGGCCCCAAAAATTATGGGACTAAAATTTATACCCAAAAGGGTAATAAAAAAAATTGGACTGAGTTTACACCTACCCTATAAAAGTTAACCCAGGCCGGCGGGGGTCAGGAAGGGGCCGGCGACGCCCCTGGGTTTTTTAAAATTACTTAAAATAAAAAATTCCCCTAAATCCTTCTTTTACAATATCGCCTAGGAATTTAAATGAATATGAGGTTATTTAGAAATTAAAGAGGTATGTTACGGTTCAAAATACAGGCTCGGTTCGTAACCAGCAGTCGAAGTCCAGAGCTTGTAGCAGACAGTTCGGCTTGATATCGGGAGACCGCCGAGGTACGGCGCTCCCGGGTTTATTTTAGGCAGTTCCGTTTTTAAAACCCCGTATAAGATTATGGGGTAGAACGCGGGTACCCAAAGGTTTTGGGGCCCCCTTTTTTTTGGGAAGAAGTTGTTTGTTTATTTTTTTGTTTGGAAACTGTGAGGATTAGAAGATTGCCGGAGTACGGCACTTTAGAAAATCAGCATCTAATTGGGGAAACAGGGAGAGCCCGGAGAAGTTGGCCTGATTTCATCTATTTATTTTGTTTGTTTATAATCCTGCAGGGAGAGCCTTTGTAAAAGTTGGCCCTTGTAGAGATTATTTATTTTGTTTGTTATAATCCTGCGGGGAGGTTTTTGGTAAAGTTGGCCCGCAGAGATTTATTTTTTTTGGTTTTCAGGTACGGAACAAGGACGCTGTCGCTTTCCCCCGGGCTGATTGGTGCCCTTGTTCCCAAGGGGCACCGTGGGTAAAAAGTTACGCGGTTTAGGACGGAGCTGTCGCTTCGGAAGAAGTTGATTGGCACCTGTCGCGGGGGTTGGATACGGGGAAGAGAAAAGCTACGAAAAAGGGGGCAAAATGAGAGACACCGTTCTCCTAGGATTAGAGGTTTTACCGGCACATTGGGGCCGAGGATTAGAAGGGATTGTTTTGGGAAAAAAGGGGCGGTGCGCCCCGGAACTGAGGGGGGTCCCGGAAGGGGGCCGCATCGGGTGCTGCACTAGGTGCCGCCTCTGCGATACACCGGGGCTCTAGTTAGCTGTAATTTGGCGGGAAGGGGACAGGGGAAGTATAAGGAACGAAACTATACCCCCCCGGGGTCGGTGGATGATTGGTTTTGGGAGATCCCCCCGGGAGTGTGTGCAAACAGAAGAAGTGCATAGGTGCAAATATAAGGACACCAGTCACGGAGCTGACTGAGATTTTACAAAAAGAGAATTAAGAGAACCGGGAAGCGGGTGGAAGTACCCGGAACCACGGTGGAACCGGGTTGGAAAAACAGGATATATTAACATCATGATACGAACTCCACCAAAAGGGACACAGAACCCGTGTAATAGCCGGGAGACCATACAGAGAAAGGAGTACCAAGGGTCCAGTACCACATCCGTGTCTGGAGACGCCGGGGGGGCATGGATCGGGTGAGGGCCCCACACCTTTATCAAAGGGTAGAGTCCTGTTCCCGCAAAAAGACAGCTAGCGCAATACCCGGGAATTGGCGAAAGGGGGGGTAAATTTCCCGAAAAAAAAACCAAAATTATTTTTCCCGCATAAAAAAGAAGAAAAACCGAATTTTTATTTCCCGATGGAGACAGGTATTTACTTGTTTTTTAATTCAATTAATTCAGGCTAGTAAATTATCCAAAAATTTTTTTACCCTCTCTACATTTTTTTCGGGCCCGGTTTTACAAGCAGGTTCTAGCGCTTAAATGTTTCAACCTAATACATACTGTCTAAAATCCTTTTTTTAAAAAATTTTGTGTCTTTTTTGTTAAGTAGTAAGTAAAAAAAAAATTAATTAATTTTAAAAAAAGAATTAAGCTACCTTTATTTTTTTTAAAAACCAGCACGCGATCCTATTAAACACGCAATGGTAAAAAATAGATTTAACAAAAATTAAAAAATTTTTCGGAGGTTACTTTTCGATTATTGTTAAATTTTTTTGTTTACGTTTTTTTGCAAACCCAATTAGCGGCTCCTCTGAATAATTAGTTTTAGAGGACCATTTTTTATTTTAAGAATATATTGTAATAATAAAAAAGAAGTTGGGATTAGAAAGGTTTAACTTGTATTTAAATGTTTTAAAAAAAAAAATTCTGGAAAGTTTGAGCTGAATGTTAAGAATTACTTTTTTAAAAAAAAAAATAAAGAACAGGCATAAAAAAAATTTAACCAATTGCCGAAACGCTTTTAAATAATTTTAATTTAATCAACATAAAAAAAGTTTTTTTTCTCTCTCCTCACAGTTAAAATTAAAATGGAAAATTTTTTTTTTCCTGTTTATTCTTATAGTTTTGGAAATCAAATTCCTAACGTATTTTTTTAAGTTTTTCTATTATATATAATTAAAAAAAATATTTCTTATCTATATATCAAGATACGAAAAGAACGTTTACTTGCTTTTTAGAAAAAAATATAATTTACCAGTCTCTTTTAATTTTTTAAAAGTTTGATTTCCTACTAAGGAACCCAAAAAAAATATTTTTTTAATGGGGTCTCATC
Organism: Listronotus oregonensis; assembly: GCA_019359885.1. Classification (NCBI taxonomy): domain Eukaryota; kingdom Metazoa; phylum Arthropoda; class Insecta; order Coleoptera; family Curculionidae; genus Listronotus; species Listronotus oregonensis. Next base: position 25,458 of record JAHBCN010011689.1, read on the forward strand.
TATTAAGAGCTGGGGGTGAGTTTCAAAGCTGGTGGGTAAAAAACAAAGAACAACGACGGGCAAAGCAGTTCATTAAAACCTGCTCGGCCAAATTTCCCGGACTAGGGTTCATTCCCGGGGAAATTTTCGAGCCGAGAATTCCCGGGAAATCGTTGGGTTTTTTCCCGGAAACAAGCTCGAGAAAACTCGAGAACTCGAGAAATGATATTTGAGTTATGAAATTAAAAAAAAAAACTTTTTTGCGGGTTTCCCCCTTTTTTTTAAAGCGCGGCGGCAAGGGGGAAAAAAGGGGCCCAAAACGCAGTGGTCCCCCCGTTTTATACATAATACAAAATAGGTAATACAATAGGCATGAGCAAACAGCGATTTTTGCATAACGCCGTTATCGGCGATCGCGTTTTTAAATAACGGCTAATTAAAAGCGTTATGGATCGCGATTTTCGCACTACGCCAAACTAGTGTTTTCATCATTTGCGGCTATTGGCGCTCTCGAGTGATTATTTTGTTACTGCATATTAATTTCACTTGCCTGCCTCTTTTTTATGATCAAAAATTTTTAAAAAAAATAAGCTTTTTACTGGGAAACTTAGTTTTTTTAATGAAAAAAATTCTAAAATACTTACTTCTCCAAATACACCATCCATAGGAATAACTAAGGAAATATTATAAAAAAATGTAATTTTATTTTATAGATCAGTAAGGTTAAAGAGAAATCGAGAACCCTTTGGAAAAAAAACGTTGAATTTCGCTCTATATCACTTAACGCGAGGGGAAACGATTTGTGTTGCATGTTTTTTTACGCGATTTCGCGTATTCAAAATAATCGCTGTTTCTAACCGCCGTTTTTTTGGGTTTTGCCCCCCTTTGCTATTAGCGATTTTTCAATAACGGCGATTAAATCACCGGTTTGATATATCGCTCATCCCTAATACAAACGTTCATTCGTATTTCGACTCTAGCTGAATTCAGAGGGTTTTTCAAAAATATTCCCCAATTTTGAATTTTTTCAAAACCCCGAGAAGACCCGGAAATTGCCCGAGAATTTAACCCGAGAAATTGATAAGTCGAAAAAACATGAACCCTACCTCGGCCTACTGAGCCACGCGTAAAGCAAGGATAACGGTAGGTCAACTAACAGGACATTGAAACCAAAAGCCCCGGGGAAAAAATAGATCTGGTGGAGGATAGTTTGAGGTTCTCCGGGGGGGTGAAGAAACAGCCACATTTTGATCCCGGGAAAATTTTGTGGTTTTAATTTACTATTGGCGATGAAGACAAACCGGGGAAGATTTTGGGTGTTCCAGTGTCAAGACTCTGGGTCTGAAAAGACGGGCCTGGAATATAAATTAAATTTTTTAAAAAAATAAAAAAAATAAATTTAATTATTATAATTTATTTAATAATTATAATTAATATATATATATATATATAATATATATATATATATATATATATATATATATATATATATATATATATTTTATATAAAATATATATATATATATATATATATATATATATATATATATATATATATATATATATATATATATATATATATATATATATATATATATATATATATATATATATATATTATATATATATATATATATATATATATATATATATATATATATATATATATATATATATATATATATTATATATATATATATATATATATATATATATATATATATATATATATATATATATATTATATATTATATATATATATATATATATATATATATATATATATATATATATATATATATATATATATATATATGTATGTCGTAGCCACATTGTCAATTTCGCCTTTTTTTTTTGTTAAAATGGCTAGCCACTTTATAAAACGCGGCCACATTGTAAAATATTTGTTTAGTTTGAATTATTTTATAATAGGGCTAGTGTTTTTAGCCATTTTATTAATTGGCCGATCAAATACAAGCCACATTCTCAAATAGAGGGTTATGATAAAGAAAATTTACAATTTAAGGAGGAAAACCTTACGACAACTAACCAAAAACTAACCAGAACTCAGAACTAGGAACTAGTTTGGAAGTTGTTGTTTACGGTCCCCAATGCATCCTATTTGGGTGGTAATAAATGTATATTACGTGGTTAGTTGTCGTTAGTTGTGGTTAACAACTTCCAAACTATTACCTAGTTCTGGTTAGTTTTTGGTTAGTTTAAATACTGGTAATCAAAATGTTTGGAAGTTGTTGTTTACGGTCCCCAATGCATCCTATTTGGGTGGTAATAAATGTATATTACGTGGTTAGTTGTGGTTAACAACTTCCAAACTATTACCTAGTTCTGGTTAGTTTTTGGGTTTTTTAAAAAATTTCAAAAAGCTTTTCCCAAACCTTCTTTTTAAAAAATAATCCCTTGCATTAACGAGATATTCCCCAAATAGTATAAGAGGCAAAAAAAAAAACAAAAACCAAAAACTTTTCAAGAAATTGTTTATTTGTTTTTTTTGGGAAAACTTTTTCCCAAAAAAAAGTTAACATTTTTAAAAAAAACAAATTAAAAAAAAAAAAAAAAACAATTTCTTAAAAAACTGGTTTCTTGACGTGACAGAAAATTTTGCTTCATTAATTTTGTTTAGTTGTTTTTATGACACTTTTATTCTTGTTGGGGGTTTCGATCATTTGTTTAAAGCAAGGGTTTTTGTTTTTAAGATTGCACTTAGAGTTTTCAAAAAAATATTTTTATTACCAGTATTTAAATTTAAAAATAATTTCATAACATTGTCCGATTTTTTTTTAAAGTTACTATTTAATAATAAACAGAAATTAAGTTTGTTTGTCAGTTTTTGCGAAAAAATACCACATTTCCCCCAAAGTTTGAAAAATAAA
>JAHBCN010011690.1:0-28416 GCA_019359885.1 Listronotus oregonensis
ACCCGAAAAAAAAAGTTATTTAATTTTCCCCCTTTTTTTTGTTTCGGCCGGAAAATACTTTATCCAAATACAAGAACCAACCCCGATGCAAATTTTGACCATAAACAAAAACCGTGACAGACGATCGCAATAAAAGTGGTTTATTACTATCAGTTCCCCTTTATTGTAGGCACTATATTGTTAACACATTTATAATTTAAATGTAATCTTTAAATTTAGAATAACCCCGATAAACTCGAAATTTAAAAATATTGCGATGGTTATTAAGAGTTGCCTGGTTCGGGGAAAATAATTTTTTAATTAAGGACTAGAAAATAAACAACAGATTAACATCTTCACCAACAAAATTGGGTTTTAATTAAATTGCAGTTTCTATGGTGAGAACAGCATTATTGTCAGCTTCTTGATAAAATATATTCAGGCTATTTTTTTAGCATTGTGATAAACCGGCTTTTTTGGTTTTGACCTTTTTTATTAAAAATTGGTCAAAGAAAATATCGAAGGTGGGGGATGTTTTTCCACACGGCGGCGTTATTCTGCGGCTTTAATATTTTTAGTAGAATTGGTATAAATAAATTGGTTACTTTTTGACCAAAGTATCTGCGTATATCCGGGTGCAATTAGATAATCCGGTAATGATATTAGAGTAATTAAGTATTTTTTTATTAACCAAAATTTCTTCAATATTAATTTTTGGATTACGCAGACTAATGTTTTCCATAAATGCGTCGAATGATGTATATAGGTGTTTAGTCATAGTATAGGAATAAAACTTTAGTAAATTTGTAATGGCTTTTTCTAAAAGGAAATTTTAGGTAAAAGGGAGTAGGAATTTTTGTAGACAATTGATGGTCCTTTTTGGGAAAACTATTTTTATAATAAAAAAAACCTTTTTTGCTAAAAACCCAAAACCATTTTAAAAGACTTTGACCTTGTATAAAATTTTTTGCACACACTCCCGGGGTCTTTTTAAAAACATTATAATGATTTCCCTTTAACGTTCTTGTTAAAAACAAGTTTTCCGATAACTTTCAATGACATTGTTTTACCAATAATGACAAAATTTTCTTTTAAGACACCTTGGGTTTAAACTTTTAACCATAAATTCACGTTTATTGTAAAAGTGACTCCAAGGGATCAATATTTACTTCAAAAACAAGATTTTTCTTTTCCCTAAAGGTTTACTTTAAAATAGGGGTTACCTCTAATTTAGAAACCCTTTGGCTGGCCATCATTATACTATTTTACAAATTCCACCCAGCCTGGCTTAGGGAAAATTACATTTTCAATGATTTTAACTGAAAGTTAATTTTTATTCCGGACTCGAGGATACTGTAGCTCTATCAATTTATTAGGAAATTAGTTGAAATAGGTGAGAAAAAATTTACTATTGTTAAAATTAGATTATTTTAACCCCGTATTTAACGTTTTGGCTTTTTTCTAGTAAATTTTTCCCATTATTTTTGCTAATTCCTTTTTAAATTGGCTTTGTTAATGGTCCCCATACACTTTGTCAATCGATTTGTTTTAATTTTATTTAAAAATAGTTCACAAAAATTAAACTTCAAAACCAACCGTACGTAAAGTAATAATCAGTTTATTAATTCAAATGAGAACTAAAGGAAATGGATTTTTTTACATTTTTAGTTCATACAAAGCATTTAAATTTTGCGGAAAATTTACTTACATAAAAATTTAAATTTAATAATAGAATAACATTGTAAAAAACCTACTTAAAGTAAGTGTAAAATTTATTTTTACCTATTTTAATAATTATTTTTTAAAACTAGATGGCACCAATTCAAAAATATATTTTATCATTTTTTTTAAGGTTTTATATATATATATATATATATATATATATATATATATATATATATATATATATATATATATATATATATATATATATATATATATTATATATATATATATATATATATATATATATATATATATATATATAAATAGTTTTATATATATATATATATATATATATATATATATATATATATATATATATATATATATATATATATACACGTTCGGCGCTTAAAATTTTTGAAAATGATTTTTGCAATGTGAAGGGGGAGTAAAAGCAAGAACAAATTCCTCCACAAAAATTCCCAAGGGCAGGGAATCATGTTCGGTGGGAGGTTCCGATGCGCCTTCTTGTCTCTCCTATCTATTAGTGTCTAATACTTTAAAATTCAATCCGTAAGATTCAACTGCCAAACGTGTATATATACAGGGTCCTGCAGCTCACCTCCCGTCTTAAGGCGGGTACTCACTTAAATTTCACGTAACGTATCTGATATATCAAGTGAGGCCGGCCGCGCAAGCTTCAGGAGGATCGCACTGCGCCCATCCGTCTTATGGCGGTTTTTTGACGAACACAAAGGGCGCAGCGCGCCTCGTGGACGTCATTTTACGTATTTCGTTGCCGCGCGTTTGACACGATGGGAGAGCAGTGGACGGAAGAAAAGTGTTTGAATTTATTGAAATTTCCAAAATTATCCAGTGTTATGGGATCCGAAAGACTTAATTACTATAAAAAAATTTGAAAGCAGATGCCTGGGAGAATATTGGTCAGGTAGGGGATAAAATTGCAAGAAGAAGTTTATAACCTTATTGTTCCGAAAAAGCGAAGAACAGCCATGGAACCGGTAAAGGTATGTATTAATAATTAACTTTTTTTTAACAATTTTTGTTTACCATTTTTTATATTTATGCTAATTTATTACAGGTACTTCAGAAATTTATAGTAGCAAATGGTTTGCTTTCGAAGCAATGTCCTTCCTCGCAAAGAGAGACGCTCCACGGAAAAATCGACTAAATACTATAACTAGTGTAAGTATTTTATATAAAGTAAAAATATTTAAAATATACAGGGTGTAACATAAAGGTTGGGAATAAATTAAATGGTAAATTCCTTAGTAAAAAATAATATTTTTTCCATATGAAGTTATGCTTTACGGGGTTTCTTTTCAACTTACAGGGTGTCAAATTTTTTCTAAAAAATGTTATTTGTTTTTTTTTAGATTTTGATTTTTAAATTTGCTTTTTGGTAATAACAGGTTTTTACTGTAAAAAAGCTATTTTTTTACCCAGGAATACGCCATTTACTTTATTCCCAACCTTTATGTTACACCCTCGTTTAGAGCTGATTCAAGAATATTTGTCTTGCCAGGCAATTCGTCCCTCGGCCATGAAATAGTCTGCTAATTCATTTCTTAGTCCTTTAACTTCTGCTGTAGAGCGGCGTGCAACATTTCTTATAGGATAGAATGATGTCATATCATGATCGAGTCGCCAAGTTCCTTCGATTAATTGTCCATCTTCGTTTTCACTATCGACGTAGTGCCGTGGCATATAAAAATTACGTGAAGAGGGTCGCCTCAAAAAATTGTGCAAGTGAACTATAGCCATTACTACAACAGTCGCTTTATCTGGCTCCAAGAGCATTGGTTTCCTTAGCACCCTGAAAGTGGATGACATAATCCCAAAAACGTTTTCAACCACTCTCCTAGCTCTGCTCAATCTATAATTAAAAATCCTTTCTTTCGAGCCTTTGGGATGATTCTGCCCTGGATAAGGTTTCATAACACTTTCGCTCATGGCAAAAGCAGAATCGGCAAGAATAAAGTAAGGTAGTTTCTTAGTTCTACCGTTTAGATGTATAGGTGCTGGTAATTGAAGTTCATTATTTTCAATCATCTCCTGCAGTTTGCTGTTTTTAAAAACTCCTCCGTCCGAAATCCTTCCTTGACAGCCGGCATCCACGTAAAGAATGTTATAATTTGCATCCACCAGTGCAAAGAGAACGATGCTGTATGTAGACTTATAATTAAAGAATTCTGCTCCACTGTTAAATGGAGCTTGTAATAATACATGTTTCCCGTCCATCGCCCCAATGCAAGGGAAAATTCCACAAAACATTAAAATCGTCTGAAATAGTTTTCCACTCTTCACAGTTGTTACGAATCTGCAACAAAGGAACCAATCAATATTTTTTAATGTTTATTCATATATATTTGAAGAAAAAAAATATATAATATTGTATAATTTCCAATATTGTTTCAGGAGAGTAATGGGATGAAGACAGGACATGGTGAAATAGCTGAAGTATCAGCTGAAAAAGACAGCTTAGCAACACCAGAAGTAGCGCCAGAGCCACCAAGGAAATCGGCAAAACCGGATCCAAAATTACAAATGCTGAAAGAGGCTTTCGGAATCTTAAAAACTGCTTCACCAAAACCAACTGATCCAATTAGCAATATAAAAATGACGAAATTAGAAGTTTTTTTGGAATTCGTCGGAAGAAAATGACAAAGTATTCCGAAAACACTAAAAACGCTGTGCAAGAAGGCATATGCGACTTAATTTTCAAGGCAGACAGACATTACTTTCATAATAATTTTAACATTCAACCTGTTTACTCCAACCCGATACGACCAGGTGAATACCATGCAGCACCGAGTACATCCGGATATGTTCCTACTCAACGAGCACATGTTCCTACTCAACTAGATCGACATCTCTCTCAGCAATCCCAAGGCCAAGAATCTCTGGCTCAGTCATCTTTAAACCAGTCATCCTCAAACCTGCCACCCCGACAGTCGTCTCCAAAGCAGCTAGCTTCAGATCATCTATACTCAGAGTATTTCGGAGCATCTACAATCACAAAGCAATTGATGTCTTCAAAAGACTCTCAACGCCCCCTATCTCCTATTGAGATACATTCAGGACAACCATCACCAAATTGTCAGCCATCTCCGCATAGTGAATTGTCAGAGTTACTTAATATGGACTTTAATGATTAGGTATAGGTATAGTTTAAAGAATAATAAAAATATCTTACCTTCACGTTGCCTTTTAATACGTCAATGATTGCTTTACAAACTTCTGGAACAAATTTGCTTATGACTTGCTTGGATATTCTAAATGTATACTGCAAACTAGTAAACGAATCACCACTTGCCAAAAATCTCAGTGTTACAGCCAATTTGTCTTGAACTGTTATAGCTTTTCTGAACTTCGTGTCTTTAGTGAAAATCTTAGGCCCAATAAGATTTAACAGGAATTCAAAATCTGTAGATGCCATACGCGTGAAATTCTTGAAATGTCCACTGATCTCTTGAGACTTCATGTCCAATATTAAATTAGTTCGATTTCTTTTTCTGTATATTTCACTTTGCCAAAATCGACGAGGCCTTTTATAATCTTCAGTGAGGTTGTATATAAATATAAACGCAGCACAAGCCACCATTTCGGATGACATTTTCCGCGTGATTTCTTTGCGAGCACTGCGAAGCTCTTGCTAAAAACAGCGAATCCGAAAGCTCTTAGCTGGATACGCCGTAAACGAAGACGAGGCGTACACACTTGTAGGTTGATACCGTATCAGATACGTTACGTGATACACCTTTAAGTGAGTACCCGCCTTTACGTAGCTAATTTATTTTTAAATGTAAAATTTTCATATTTTGCAGACGTTACCTTCAACCACAGTGCATTAGAAATAATTTTGTTATAAGGTGTCAAAAAGTAGATGGTCATTTTTAAATGGAATCCTATTTTTTTATATTTAGAATTATTTATATTCAAATAAAGATTTTGTCATCATTGGTTTAGTAATTTCAGAGAAATAAAAATAAAATATAACAGAAAACTGTTTTGCACCAAATTTAAAAATGAATAAAACAAAGTGCTTGATTAATAGAACTAAACAAAAAATTTATTAAGTAACGAATTAGTCGCTTAGGTCATTTGTTAATTTGAATGTCAAGGTTTTGGTGTCAAACTTTTTAAATTTGAAACACTTTATTTTTTTATTTTAAATGTGAGTCCCTGTATATTTTTAGGTCGTTAGATGCAGAATTAAAAAACAAACATTTTTCTAATTTTAACCCTATCGAAATTTCTAACACATTAAAAGTTATTCGTTGAAAATATATTTTGGCATCTATTTCGATAGTAATATCACTAGATAAAAATGGTAGGTGGCTACGAAAAACAATTTATTGACATTAGAGTTTCCTAATAACGTTAATTATTACCTAGAAATTGGTTAAAGTTACATAAATGTTAGCCAAAATTAAAAATTACGTTTATTTAACATTTAAAGGTTTTTCTTAAATTTATTTAATTTAATTAATAAATAATAATAATTTACTCCAATTTTTATAATACGTCAAAATAAGATTATGTTAATTAAATAAACTCCAATAAAATAAATTGTTTTTCATAGCCAACTATCATTTTTATTCATGGTATTACTTTTAATGTGTTAGAAATTTCGATAGAGTTATAATTAGAAAAATGTTTGTTTTTTAATTCTTTATCTAACGACCTAAAAATATACAGTGGCTCACATTTAAAATAAGAAAAATAAAGTGCTTTCAAATTTAAAAAGTTTGACACTAAATTTTGGACAGCCTGTACAGTTCGAATTAACCAAACATAACCTAAGCGACTGATATTACGTTACTTAATAAGTTTTTTGTTTAGTTCTATTAATCAAGCATAATTGGATTTTATTCATTTTAAATTCAATGATGAAACGTTTTTGTTATTTTTCTCTGAAATTACTAAACCGATGATGACAAAATTTTAGGAAATAAATGTACATAAGAAGGCCTAAATATACAATTCATAGCATTCCATTTAAAAAGATGATCAGACGTCACATTTTTTTGACACCTATATAACCAAAATTATTTTCTTAAAATGCACCGAGGTTAAAGGTAACGTCTGCAAAAATGAAAATTTTACAGTGAATAATAAATGAGCTAAAAGACGGAGGTGAGCTGAGGACCCTGTATATATATATATATATATATATATATATATATATATATATATATATATATATATATATATATATATATATATATATATATATATATATATATATATATATATATATATATATATATATATATATATATATATATATATATATATATATATATATATATATTTCTAAATGGAGAAAAACAAATACCCTTTCTACTACAAAAATTTCTAGAAAAATAAAATGCTGATGTAATATTTTTTTAAGTGGTTTTGTTGAACAATTATCGCATTTGGTAATTGTTTTAAACTTTAAACCATCGTTTAGGGCATGGCGTCGACTTTTATTTAAAAAAAAGGTTTAAAAAGCTTTAAAGTTCATGTGAAAAAAAAAAAAAATGCCCCTGGGCTCTACCCAATTCACAAAATTGTCCAAAAATTATCTTTAATAGGAAAAATTTTTTTACGAAAAAAGGTAAAACCCTTTTTAAATAGCATTTTATCAGATACAATTTTCCTTTTCTATTTTTTTTTCTAAAAGTATATAACCTTCGAGATTTGAAAAAAATATACCTAACTCCAGTTTAACTCCACACTTAAAAAAAAAAGTACTTTTCAAGATACCTATGTTTAGGGACACCAAAATAAAGATCTTGACAAACATTTTACTTAGTCGGAATTTAAGAAAACCAATATTAAAAAAATATAATTTAATTTCAGATATAATTAAGTTAACTTTTTGGAGTCGGTTATAAAATTTTGTATATATTGCATAGCTATGTTATTCTTTGGTAGAAAAGCTGGCAATTAATTTTAATATCATGTTTAAATTGCGCAATCCAACATAATCCGTTGTTTGCCTATTTAATATTTACTAAATAGTAAGCACCAAAGAAGTATTTGTGTATTTCCTTTGATCTAAAGTAAAATATTGCATGTTTTCTCTAAAATGTATTTTAAGCAAGGCTGAATTTTGCAACGTTAAATCTAAATTATCGTTGTTATTTTTACTGATATTTTAAAACCTATTAGTGTATTACGTTTTTCTTTCCAGCCAAAACTTTACAGGTTGATTTAAAGAACACATGCCATTGCTTAAAAAAAGATTCCTTGGCCAAAAGTTAGTCAAAAACACTGACGAATAAAAGAGGGTAGAGGGGGTAATTACCCCCCAGCAACAATGTTTAAATTTTTTTAGGGTTTGCAAATTATTATCTGCAATGTGCTATAAAACAAGTAGAAAATTAAAAGAATTGGAAAAAATCTACAGTATTGATCTCTTCTATTTTATTTTCTTGAAATAAAATGTAGATCAGCAATACGGGGGCTTTCCATTAGGTATTAACAATAAGCGAACTGTAAAACAAATAGACTTTTAGTTGATCTAGAAAATTAGAATAAATTTATATGTACCAGGCAACAGTATAGCTATTAATACGTGTAGACATTGTAGACAATTTTACGAAAAATTTCACTTAATTTTTATTTAAAAATTTCATTTTATTTGTATGTAGACAATTTCTTTGCTAACGTAAATACTTATCATTTTTGTGACTTAAGTAAAAATACAAAAGAAAGTTGCTATAAACCTATGTCCCAAATTTCATATTTTTTTTTTAATTACAGAGCTGTTAAATTTTTATGAAAGAAATTAAAATATTTTATTTTATAAATCTAAATAAACATATACGCACGGGTATGGATGTATCCATTTTCCAGGGCTTTTTTAAAATAATATTTGTTTTTGTGTACTACCCTGGAAAAGGATTAAAACCCTCAACCCTTAACGTTTTTTTTTCAGTGTATCTTTTGTGAGGTTGAAAATTTGCAATTTTAGAATTGCAGTATGTGAAGGCCTTCCTTAATTAGAAACTTTTTCGTCTGGTGCATTTTGTTCGTAAATTGTGCTGTTTTCGAGTTAAAAAAAAGGGCTGCAATACGAAGTCAGCAGTACAAATTAGCGATATAAAACAATACAATAAAAAAACCATTAAGGGTTGCAGATTCCAAATATATATATATATATATATATATATATATATATATATATATATATATATATATATATATATATATATATATATATATATATATATATATATATATATATATATATATATATATATATATATATATATATATATATTTATATATATTTAATTATATTATATATATATATATATATATATATATATATATATATATATATATATATATATATATGTATTTATTTCATCATAACTTTTTAGTTTTAATACTTTTGTACAAAGTTATTTTTTGGTTAGAAAAGATACTTTTGAAATAACTTGGTAAACATAACAGTTTTTGAGACATTCTGATTTTCAACATGGGTGATCGCACAGTGAAATTTTTAAAATTAATAACAATTCCATTTTTTTAAAAACTTAGTGGAACAAAAATTTAATACATGTATTGGTGCAGAGGATGCTTTAAACATTTTTTGTAAAAATTACTATTGCCTTTAATTTTAAATGTTACTCTTCCCGTTCCACGCAAGTTTAAAATTAAAATACCTCGAAAACCATCAAGTTTATCAAGTTAATTTAGGGGCACCTTTTTTTTTGTATATCTAGACAAAAAATAAGTATCATGTACCAAATTATAAATAATATTAATAAAAAAAAAATTATGACACAATACTGGTAAAAAAAAATAATAGAATTACCCCAATCTACGCGACTGGTTCATATTAGAATAGTAACAAAGTTTCTTACCAGAAGAAGTATTTTTGTTAATGTTTTAACTGTACCAAGTATCATTTAAATTAATAAACCCGATTTCAAAATAAAGAAAAGGACCCTATTCTGAAATTTTTTTTAATAGTATTTAATTTAAATAAATTTTAATAATATGGTCTTTTTGGGAGGTATGTTTATATATAAATAAATATATATATATATATATATATATATATATATATATATATATATATATATATATATATATATATATATATATATATATATATATATATATATATATATATATATATATTATATATATATATATATATATATATATATATATATATATATATATATATATATATATATATATATTTATATATATATAAACACGTTAGTCGAATTGGCTGGACCCGGGGTTATCCATATATTTGGAGGCCTCGTAATTTTAAAACAACCAACCGTAGTAATCATACCTGCCAGGATATTTTATTTTTCTTTCATTTATTAAGGAGCCTCTATGCCCAAAGAATTTCTACCTTTTTGATATTATTGTTCCGTGACACCCCGTATAAAAACACGTATCCTGGTTTTACACCTTTTTATTTCAAATCAGGTTCACAAACGTTTCTATGGTAACAAAAATTCAAATTAACGTTATTGTGACAACTGTTTAACCTTTAACTATCTGTCAACTTCTTATTCTGTGAAATGCAAAACTAAACTGGCCCGTCAATTTCCTCGCGCTTTTATAGTGAAGTGGAAAAGAATGGAAAAGTCTGGAAAAGTCTAGAATTAGCTGGAAGGATTCTTTACTCAGGATGTAAGAAAAGTGTAAAAAGGATGTCTCCAGCGCCCTCAGGATAATCCGCAATGACCGTCGAAAAAAAGGGGAAAAACTAAGGTAACCTATTTTAAATAAATTATTAACCTAAATAAAATAATTCTAACCTTTATATTTCTAATAACTAAACACTAACTAAAGTCTGTAACATTGCCCCCTCCCAAGTTTTGATCGTCTCGATCAAGTATCTTTTCGATCTTGATAGCGACACAGCCGTTCTAGATGTACAACTTTCATCTTCGCCTGTGGGCTCTTCTGAATTCGGTAACCAGATCATTAAGCCGGGTTACTACTTTATATGGTCCCTCCCATGACTTCTGCAGTTTCGGTGAACGTCCCTTGGTTCTTCTTTGGATTGTATAACCAAACTTTTCACCGACAATAAATCCCTTATGATTAGCTTTCAAGTCATAGCGGGACTTCATACGGTCACTTTCTTTTGTAGCTTATTGCGAACCCTTCGTGTATTTCTTGCAGCTGTTTACTGAGTTGACTTACATAATCTTCTGCTGGCTTTTCATTGGTAGAAGGTCGTCCAGTAATAAATCAACTGGAAGGCATAACTCCGCTCCAAAAATGACTTTTGCAGGTGACGTTCCAGTTGTTTCGTGAGCTGCGGAGCGATAGGCTAGTAAAAACGGCTGTATACAGGTGTCCCAGTTACTTTGTTGGTCATTTACCTTAATTTTCAGGTGTTATCAAGAGTCCTGTTAAATCTTTCGACCATTCCATCTGACTGGGGTGAAGGGGTGTAGTTCTGGTTTTATGTATACCGAGGAGATTACAGAGGTTCTTGAATAGATCGGACTCAAAGTTTCTACCTTGATCAGTATGTATTTCTCTTGGTACTCCATATCGGCAAATCCATTGTTGAAATAGTACGTCGGCAATAGTGGTAGCTTCTTGATTTGGTATTGCGTAGACTTCTGGCCATTTGCTGAAGTAATCCATCGCTACCAAAATATAGAGATTGCCAGATTTACTTGTTGGAAATGGTCCTGCTATGTCTATGGCAATTCTTTCAAAAGGTGCTCCTACATTGTATTGCTTCATCTTGCCATGGCTTCGTGTCTTAGGTCCCTTGCTGGAGGCGCAGTCCTTACACCTTCTGCACATCTTTGACATCGGCACGACTTCCCAGCCAGTAGAACCTTTCTCGAACCTTTTCAAAGTCTTCATAACTCCGAAATGGCCACCGCCTAACCGGCGGCTTGCAATACTTCTGGAATCCTTTTGGTGGGTAGTATGGTTTGATAGGTACAGCTTTTGCCGTCAGAACTTTCCCAGACTCTTTTAATAGGCAATCTTCATTATTAAAGAGTCCCATATGGCCCAGTACCCTTTAAATCTCGGAGACTTTGAAGCTATTTTCTGATATGGGGGTCTTTCTGAATTTTCTGTCTTAAGTTTCACAATATCTCCAAGATCAGGATCATCTTGTTGTTCTTTTGCAAGGTTTTTAGGGTCCCATTCTTGAGAGCACTGGATGCGGGTTCTTCGGCAGTGAAATTCATCGGGATCTTCTTGTTCTTCACGTCTACTGCAATGTTTACAATCTTCGGGGCAAGGTCTTCTTGATAGAGCGTCAGCATTTTTATGGTTTAATCCTCTTCGATGTTCAATTTTAAAATCGTTGTAACCATCGTGCTATCTGACCTTCAGGATTCTTGAACTGAAGCAACCACTTGAGTGATGCATGGTCCGTCCTTAGGTGGAATTTCTGGCCATAAAGGTACTTATGGAAGTGCTCCAGTGATTTGATAATAGCTAAAAGTTCTTTTCTGGTCACACAATAATTTCGTTCAGGTTTTGAAAGAACTTTGCTGAAATACGCTATCACTTTTTCTTGGCCATCTTCTATCTGTGACAAAATTCCTCCAATAGAAGTATTGCTTGCATCAGTGTCCACAATAAAAGTTTGATTGGGTTGTGGATATGACAACACTGGAGGATTGCAAAGGGCTTTCTTCAGTTGTATAAAGGCTGCTTCACAATCCTCGGTCCATTCATAGCTTTTGTTGTTCTCGGTAAGTCGATGTAATGGTCTGGCAATGGCAGCAAATCCATGTATAAATCTTCTATAGTAAGTGCACAACCCCAGGAAACTTCTAATTTCATGCTTGTTTTTCGGTGTAGGCCAGTTTTGGATAGCTTCGTCTTCTCTGGATCTGTTTCACTCCTTCTTCAGTAATTTTTGTGCCCCAGGTATTTAACTTGTTTCTGGAAAAGGTGACATTTCTTTGACTAAGCTTTCTGGCGATCTTAGCTTCTGAAAACCTCTTCGACATTTCTAAGGTGGTCTTCAAATGTTTTTCCAAGAATAATAATGTCATCTAGGTATACTAAGCATGTTTTCCAAGTTAGTCCACGTAATGTTAACTCCATCAATCGTTCAAAAGTAGCAGGGGCATTGCATAGACCAAATGGCATAACATTAAACTGCCACAGTCCGGTTCCGGTTGAAAAGGCAGATTTTTCCTTATCTTCGGGATGATTCATTGCCAATAGCCACTTTTCAGGTCTAAAGTCGAAAACCATTTTGAACCCGTCAGAGTATCTAGAGTATCGTCTATTCTTGGTAATGGAAAACTGTCCTTCTTCGTGACGTCATTAAGTCTTCTGAAATCAACACAAAATCTGGTGGAACCATCTTTCTTCTTAACCAGGACTACTGGAGATGACCATGGACTCTGGGATGGTTCTATAATACCTTGGTTTTGCATGTCTCCAATTAACTTGTCAACTTCGTCTCTTTTGGCTAAAGGAATTCGTCGTGGTGGTTGCCTTATCGGTGCTGCATCACCCGTATTTATTCGATGTCGAACTATGTTGGTTTTTCCCAAATCTTTTTCAGAGAGAGAGAAAACGTCTTGATTTCTTCTCAGAAGGTCTTCCAACTTAGTAACCTGCACTGGATCTAACAGGGCTTTTGCAGAAATTACCAAGTCTTGCAGAGCATCAGGTAGTTTACTTAAAGGAACTTTAACAGGTGTAGTAAAGGTACGGGTAACTATTATATTAGCAGGTTGACAGGTACCAATTTTGTCACCTTGTTGGACTTGTTGAGGGTAATCTTTCAGGTTCAGCATTTTGACAAATACATTATTTCTTCTGTTTTGCGTCAAAGTTCTTGCGGGTAGAATTCCTTTAGCGTATAGTGGACTATTTTCAATTGGTTCAACTAATAGGATTTCACCTTCTTCTAAGTCTTCACACCATGCTTGGATTATGGCTTCTGAATTTGGAGATAATATGACATCTTCTGCAAGTACAACCTCGAATGGATACTTCATTGTTCCGTGGAAATCTCATTACAATCTCTTCATTACTAGTTCGCAGTATTCGTTGTGGAAGGTCAGTAAACGATGTTCCATAATGTCAAGACCAAGGATAACTTCGTCCATTATGTCAGCAAACAAACACAACATGTATAAAAGTTGTTGTCCCCAAGGGTTATTCTTGCTTCATTAGCCTTTAATTGGTATAACTTCTCCATTGGCAGTTTCCAAAAATAATTTTCTCTGGACGAAATATTTTGCAATGGGCTACGATGTTCGGCCTTTTTAATAGTATGTGTGGAACCAGTATCTAGTACCATTTCACATTCCCGACCGCATATATTTCCAGGTACTACCAAGCTGGAGCCGTTGTTTTGCAGCCGGGATGCTCTTATTATTGTTGTTGATGGGGCTTGGTAGCACCTAGCCAGCTTTCGCCCCTTAAAGCTGGCTACTGGGAGTTTTCCGAACTACTGGCAGGGACATTAAATCTGGTACAATTTCTTTGGACATGCCCCTCTTTACCACACTTCCAGCAACAGATGTCATTTCTTCGTCTAAATGTCATAGTGCTGTCTCTTTCTGTTTGTTTTTTGCGGAATATCTCTTGCAACTCCTTCATCACTCTTGCAAAATCATTATTTGAATTTTCATCTTCTGGAACAAAGTTCATCCTTCGAACTCTTGTCTGACCTCTGGATGTTTGTTTAGCTGTTTCAAACTGAAGTGCATAAGCAAGAGCTTCGGATATTTTCTTAAGTCTGGCCATTCTTAACCCGGTTCATATCTGGATCACGAAGCCTTCAATAAAACTACCTACTGCTAATTCCTGTTTAATTTCTTCGGGTATGCCGGATATGTCAGATTTATCCGACATAAATCCGTTTCATACTCCTGCAGGCTTTCATTATATCTTTGTCTTCGTCCTTGGGCTGGCCTTATAAACTTCCTGTAAGTGAGCTTCACCGTATCTCATTTCCAGGAACTTAACAATGGTTTCGTAGTCACATTGCTTTTCCTCGGAATGTTTCTTAAAACCTCCATAGCTTCTCTCGAAGAATAGTACTAGAGCTCGTGCCTTCTCTGGTGAACTCCAATTATTTCCATTGGCGGCAGCTTCAAATTGTCGAAGATACTTCCCAGGGGTACCTTGCCGTCAAAAGTGGGTGGTTTTAACAGTTACGGTGGTACCACATTCTGTAAACAACACCTGTACTAGCTATATTTTTAATCTGTCGCTGTAAAATGTTGGACTTCTTGTTGCATTTGACCTTGGATTTGGTAAACTTTGTCTTCAACCGATTGTTGTATTTCTTGCATCTCTTCTTTAACGTCTTCCTTGGTAAGTTTTAATTCAAATAGCATTTGTTTTCTTAGCTCATCTTGACTTTGTTGAAATTCTCCTTTTAGGTGTTCTCAATTTTTACCATCTTTTCTTTACTCTTGTTTCATTTCTTCTTGGCTCTTGATGTCTTTTTGAATTTTTCGATCTGTTGTCTTGTTTCTGCTTGACTTCTCTTCATTTCCTCTTGATTGGTCTTTAATCTCTTTTTAGATCTTTCTCATGGATTCTTGGCTCGTCTTCATTTCTTTCTTCAGATCTTCTTGACTGGTCTTCATTTCTTTCTTCAATCTTCTTGAATGGTCTTCATTTCTTTCTTAGATCTTCTTGACTGGTTTTCATTTCTTTCTTCAGATCTTCTTGACTGGTCTTCATTTCTTTCTTCAGATCTTCTTGACTGGTCTTCATTTCTTTCTTTAGATCTTCTTTCATGGATTCTTGGCTCGTCTTCATTTCTTTCTTAAGATCTTCTTTCATGGATTCTTGGCTGGTCTTCATGTCTTCCATCATTTGCTTCATCAGTGCAGTTAATTCTTCCATAGCTGCTGTTTGCTGTCTGGTCCCAACAGGCATTCAAATATTCTTAATCACTTCGCTTTCTTGTAGGTCCTCGTTCCGCTTCTGACACCAAATGTTCCGTGACACCCCGTATAAAAACACTATCCTGGTTTTACCCTTTTTATTTCAAATCAGGTTCACAAACGTTTCTATGTAAAAAAATTCAAATTAACTTATTGTGACAACTGTTTAACCTTTAACTATCTGTCAACTTCTTATCTCTGTGAAATGCAAAAAATAAACTGGCCCTGCAGATTTTCCTCGCGCTTTTTATAGTGAAGTGGAAAAGAATGGAAAAGTCTGGAAAAGTCTAGTGCTGGAAGGATTCCTTTTTACTACAGGATGTAAGAAAAGTGTAAAAGGATGTCTCCAGCGCCCTCAGGATAATCCGCAATGACCGTCGAAAAAGGGAAAACTAAGGTAACCTATTTTAAATAAATTATTAACCTAAATAAAATAATTCTAACCTTTTATATTTCTAATAACTAAACACTAACTAAAGTCTGTAACATTATTTATAACAAGGCTCAAGAACTTTAATTTTATATATATATATATATATATATATATATATATATATATATATATATATATATATATATATATATATAATATATATATATATATATATATATTATATATATATATATATATATATATATATATATATATATATATATATTATATATATATATATATATATATATAAAATATATATATATATATATATATATATATATATATATATATATATATATATATATATATATATATATATATATTTATATTTAATCTTGGCCAAGAGAAATAAAATTAAGATATAAAGCATGTTTTTTAAATCACTATGTATGTAACTTAATCTTAACTTATACAAGCTTTTATTTTTCCTGGCATAAAGTACCCCAAAAGGTAAACTTTCAAACCAAGAAGCATATGCTTTATATCTAATGTGATGAATATCTTTCCTATATTTACTTTAATGAGATTTAAGATGTTTTTATAGAAAAATTTAATCTCGGGTCTTTAAAACAAACGCAGTTTGATTTAAATATACTTTTCCCATAAAGTACTCAAGAAGATAAACTTTAACCTTCCAATTTACGACACTTTAAACCATGTGTTTTACTTTAAGCTTGACTAATGGCTTTCTAATTTCTGTTTTATTTTTATCCTAGGGTAGTCCATAAAGGCTTAAAGTCGCTACTAATCAATAATTTGTAAACTAAAACGGATTGCTAATAGAAAATGGCCTCTATATATTTTCAATATACTTACCTACGCGGAAATTTTTGACCCTACTGTAAAAATTGCAGCCAGAATGTGCGCATGCGCAGTGCGCACAGCGCTCAGTGTTACAGTAGTCAAAATATAGTGCCTGATGCAAGACAGGGCCCAAGGAAGTTTGAAGGTATATAGAAGGCCAATGCTGTAGAACAAAATTGTCTAGGCGTTAGGGTTCATGATTTCTCGAGCTTATCAATTTCTCGGGTCTCGAGAATTCTCGAGGCTAATTTCTCGGGTCTTCTCGGGTTGTCGAGAAATTTACAAATTGCGTGTACTAGACTTTGTAAACCGTCTGAACTCAGCTAGAGTCGAAACACTAATAAAAGTGTGTATTACAGTGTTGCCAACCAAGCTCCTGAAAATTCCCAATTTTTCTGTGAAAAAATCCCTAGAATTTCCTAGATCAAAATTAAATAGAAAAATAATTTACGAAATGATTTACTTTAGAAAAGTTCAAATAATACATAAAAATAAAATATCATGGTAACAATGGACAGAGATAGCAAAATGAATTAACAAAAATAAAGGTTTCTAAACAAAAAAAACAATTCTAAAAATTCTTAATATCAATCTTTTTTTATAAAGGTTTTCCTTTTTCATAAGACTTAAATGCTTTTCATTTAATGAATAATTTTGGCAGAAGTTTTCACTAGAAAGACGAATTAAACACACTGCATTTAATGCCTCACTGGATAATTAATTTGCTTTTTATTTTTTACGTCGGTAACGACTGAAAATACTCGCTCAGTCTCGGCATTACTGTGGGGCAACAAATACACGAACTTGACATTTCTTTTTCCCAGTGTTTTGTGGGCAACAACCACAAAATACGAAAGGGAACAACATGCAGAGAGATGCTAAGTAGCACTTGATCTGTAATTCCCCGAAACCCGATACCACGAATTAACCCGTATTAGATTAATCAGCGCAAAGAAATTTTTGAAAAGATACAATGGTCAAATCATAACCCAGGGTATAAGGATTTAATAGGTACTTGTCATTAGTAGTCCATTTAATATTAAAATTGATAAATTGACTCAAATTCTATAAATTGAACTGAAGACAATCCAAAGTTGAAAGTTTCCTAGATATTAGATAAACCCCTTTTCCCTATTGTAGGAAAAATCCCTAGAACTAGGGAATAATTTCCTAGGTTGGCACATGGTGTATTACCTACGTATTGTATTATGTATAAAACGACGCCGCCAGAAGCGCTTGCCGCGCGCGATCGGCGAATCAAAAGGGTACCACGGCGCTTTGGCCCGTGCCGCCCCGCCGCCGCGCGTTTAAAACAAACGGCAAACGCAAATAGTTTTATTTTATAATTTCATAGACTCAAATATGATTTCTCGAGTTCTCGAGTTTCTCGAGCTTGATTTCCCGGGAACAAAGCCCAAGATTTCCGGGAATTCTCGACCGAGAATTCCGGGAATGAACCCTACTAGGCGTGCAGGGAATAGAAGTATTGGCTCCGCGAAATTTGCGCAATAAATAGTAGGTCAGGTCCGGACTCCCATAATTCTTTGTTAACATGTATAAACTTGACATCAAATGTCAAATTCAAACTTACTATACTTTCACTGTTTTTTATTTTTTTCACAAAATTGTTGGTTTATAGAATATTTAAAATTATTGTGTAATATTAGATTTAATATCATCTGATTTAAGATGGCGCTACTTCACAGCCTTCTCTTTAAATGGTCGATATTTTTGAGAATTTTGGATTTGTATCAAAAATCTTAGTAAAATAAATGACAACACGATTTTTTAAAATAAATATCAAACATTGTATGATAGTTTCTGTACTTATCGCCAATTTTGTGATAAAAGAAGGGCGAGATAGTGTAAATGAGTTTAATCTAATTATTATGTTTAAGGATCGGTGTATAAAAAATAAAACGTTGTCTAAAAAAACTTACTTTAGATTTATAATCAGCGCCTTTGTTTGCAATAAATTATCGAAATGGGCAAGGGTCAAGAAAAGTAAAAACTTACCATAATCTGAACTGGTTGTTTGTGCTTTATTAGGGTCATACAATATTTAATAAATTTATAATTTGTATAAAAGTACAATAAAATAGTGTCACCTCATGCAGGTAATCTATATGTACACCGAATTCAAAAAATTTTTATAACTTCTTTTTAGGCATATAGTTTTCAATAATAACAAAGATTCTTGAGATAAGATAACATGTGGTAAAAAATGTTTGGTAACCTTTGATAGGCATCCATTGTAACAGTATCCGTTAAATATTATGTGCCTACAGTAGTATGTAGACCTTAAAAAGTTGATAATATTTAAGTAAGTATAAAAAACCAAAAATCTAATTTTTTTATAAAAAAAAATACAAAAGAAGCAAAACAGAAATTTAACATTAAAATGTACTTTCTTTCATTTAATTAGTGGGATCTGTATATATTAAAATTTGATTGAGTAATTGATAATTTTGATACTTTAAGAAGATGTACTAAATTAATAAATAAAATATGAGTACCTAAGTGTAATTTCTTTTTAATGATCCGCAGAAATACACAAACATTGTGGTATTTATGTAAAAGATAGTTAAGATTACCTTACTTTTCTCACTGCTATTGCCTATTAAATTTTTATTTTCTATAATTTATAATTGAAATATTATTAATTATTCGGTTACCTAACGTTGCGTCTCATAAAAATCACCTATCTTTAAAATAGGAAAAACCTACCTAAAGTAAAAAATGCCGGGTATGTTACCCTTGGATTTGCAAGACAAAACCATACAACCTATAGTCATATAGTATAATCTGTTGCTTACCTACATACTAATTTATCAGTGTGTAAGTAGGCAACACAATAAAATTTCGTGGAATCTTGTTACTGCGCAGAATCGCGGGGGCCACTCATGACAGTTATTTTCATAGTGAGCTGGACATTTTTTGATCGAATAGGCCATAGCATTAATACCTTCAAACTTTCTTGAACAGGGCCACACTCCCCGATTGTAAATCATTCATCGCAGTTCAATTCACCCCCGAAAGGAGGGCCAATTGCCGAAAAAGATTTTCCCGGGGAATTTTTTGGGGGATAATTAAGGGATTTTGAGGATCGTTGATTTTTTTTTTTTTGGGGCACATTGATTATTGTTTTTACAAATTTTTATTAAAACATTTTAAATAGTTTTATAGGGTTTTTAAAAATAGTGAAAAAAATCCCCCTTCACAACGACATTGATTTATTGAAAACGGGTTATCTAAAAAAAAAATCGGAGTATATTATAACTTGTATGAATGTAGTTATTGTTGCACGTAACACATTTTTTTTCATTTTTTTTTTTTTACAAAATGGCGATCAATTGAATATTTTTAAATTTTTTCGCCTATTTTTTTTCGATTCAAAGAATTTTAAAAAATAGTAAAAACTAAAGTTTTCAAAATCGGCTTTGTAAAACAATACCTACATTTATGCATATCATAATAAACTCTATGTTTTTTCGGATAACACCTTCTTCGAGAAATCAATGTTGTTGTAGAGGGGATTTTTTTTACTTTACGGTATCATTTATAACTATGTAGCTAT
The DNA here is from genome assembly GCA_019359885.1 of Listronotus oregonensis. Taxonomy (NCBI): domain Eukaryota; kingdom Metazoa; phylum Arthropoda; class Insecta; order Coleoptera; family Curculionidae; genus Listronotus; species Listronotus oregonensis. The sequence continues at coordinate 20,363 of JAHBCN010011690.1, forward strand.
TTAATATTTTTTAACGAAATTTTTTTAAAACTATATTCAATGTGTAAAAATTTTAAAACCCGATCCCCAAATTTTTTAAAAAATCCCCATAAAAAATTCCCAACACCCCAATTTTTTCCCCCAGGGGGCAACCCCCAAAGGGGTTGGTGCCCCAGCATAGTGAAAAAAATTAAATTGGGTTCCCATCACTAATTATTTTCAAGTGTTTTTTTTAAATTTTTTAAATTTTTTTGTTTATTTTGAACGCCCAAATATTTAAAACCTCTATTTGTTTAGATTTAAAAAAAGGAACATCTGAAACATCCCTCAAAAACTAAAACGGTGAAAGCGGAACTGAAATTCAAAAAATTCAAACCCCAAAAATTGCAAAGGTTTTTTTTTACATCTTATCTAACAAAAAAAATACAGGGTGTCCCGGGGGCCCAGAATATGGGGGAATATCCAAATAAAAACCCTTTAAAGAAATTTCCCCAAACCCAGGGGAACCTTCCCCACGGGAAAATTAATGGGCGGAAATTTTTTTTTAAAATTTTTTTAAAAACTACTACAATAAGTTTTTTTAAAATGATGGTTATTGATAGGTCTTCTTAAAATAAACCCATTAAATTATATTTGGCTTTTTTAAATTTGCCAGGGACGGACAGTTTTGTTTTTTTAAACCCTGTATGTTTTTGGAAAAAATTTTTGGGAAAAAGCTTCTTGTTTTTTACGAAAAAAACAATTTTCGAGAAAAAAAATAATAGTTAAAAAATTTTTTTGTGGGGGTTTTCCAATTGTACGTCAATATTTTAGAAGGGGGTTTTTTTGGGGCCCTTTTAGGGAAAACTTTATAATATATTTATTATAATGTAAAATTTTTTAAAATAAATCATTTTTATTAATATCTGTAATACCACTTTAGATATTTTAATAAAATTTACCAAAAAATTGTATCAAGAAGCTTTTTTTGGGGTCCCCCCCTTTTTTTTCACCAGTGGTTTTTGCACAGAATTTGACCTGCCTATTTGGGGAAAAAAAAATGTATTTAAAAAAAAATACTTCTTGATCCCTTTTAAAGTATGCCAAATTTCTTTTAAAAAATTTAAAGTGGTATTACAATAATAAAATGATTTTTTTTAAAAATTTTTCCCCTTTATTTTTAAAAGTTAAGACGTTTGACATAGATTTACATGAAGTTTTTTTTTAAAGTGGACTCAAAATTGTTCCCCCAAATATTGAGGGCCCAAATTTGAAACCCCCAAATTTAAAAAAATTTTAAAAATTTTATATTTTTTTTCTCGTAAAAAATTGGTTTTTTTCAAAATTTTTTTTTTTAGTTTAAGTTTAAAACTTTTAAAAAAAAATATTGTTGACCCCTACAGGGTGTTAAAAAAATTGCAATTTTTTGTCAGGAAAATCCGCCTTTTGGGAAAAAAAAAAAAAGCCAAAAAAGATTAAATGGGTTCATTTAAGGAAGACTTTTGTAACCATCATATTAAAAAAATTTAAAATTTCGCCTAGTGTTTTAAAAAAATTTTTTAAACAAAAAAAATTTCCAGGGGCGTCCGTTTGCCGTAGGGGGGGGGTCATAGAAAAAAAATTTATTTTGGGGCTTTTTTAGGTTTTATATAATTAATTTTAAAAATTTAAATTTGCCATTTTATTTTTTTAAGTTTTTTTTTTTCCGCGAATTTATTAATGCTAATTAAAAAATACAATCATGCATTTTTTTTAAATTGCATTTTTTTTTAAACCCCCTTTTAATTTACTACCCGGGTTATGCCTTCTGGGGTTTTTTTTCCTAATCTCCCATTTTCTTTTTTACCAATCCACCCATTGATTTTTTTAATTTAAATACACAAGTTGAGGTTTTGTCTGCCTGACACTGCAGCCTACATGGTTTTTTTTATCTCTTGTGTATTTGTTTCAGTTAAAAAAAGGGTTTACACCTTAGACAGGTGTAGTAGCCCTTTTACTGTTCTTTTTGGGGTTCCCCCCCCTCCTGGTGGTTAGTGTCCACCATGAGGTTTTGATTTGTTCTCCCCTATTTTAATGCAGGGCACTCATATATGATGTGAGGCTGTCTCTTCCCTTCATCACATAGTCTGCAAATGGGGGCCCCCTTTTTAAAGGGGGAGTGTCCGGTTATTAATCCTGTCACTATTCTAATCTGATTCCTATTTAGTTTTAGTAGTTCACTTGTCAATGCTTTCGATGGTGATTCCAACATTGATTTAGTGGATTTTGCCTTTGGGGAATGGGTTCCAGTATGACTGAGTTGTGTTTGAACCCCCCGAGTTTTTAGCCACGAACCGAGGCTTTGGTATTCCAAAAGGGGTTCGGAAAAAAGCTCCCTCGCCGGGCCCGGGGGGCTGCATTTTCATTGCCCTGTTTCCCTTTTGTGTCCTGGCACCCAGGAAAGTGTAACTTTTTTTTGGGGTTAGCCAGGTTTAAGGCTTTTCAGACAGTTCCCCTTTTACTTGTTGAGATGCCAAAGCTTTTATGGGCTTGACTATCAAGAAAAAAGTCCCTGCCCTTTATCTCCCCCCTTTAAATTCCCTCGCAGACAAAGCCCCAAAGCAATTTCCGCCTGGAAAACAGTGGCATTTTTCCCCCCGGGGAAAAAACTTTAAAAAACCGGGGGGCAAAACCATGTATTCCTGCGCCGGCTCCATTGTCTTGGGGTCCACCCCGGTTTTCCAAACCAAATTTCGAGACTGACCAGGAGATCGCTCACTACCGCCCCAGGTAAGCTGGGTTTTGTAGGGCCGGTATTTTTCCTTTTTTGGATTGTATCACGCTCATCTCAAAATTGAGTTTGTGATACGCTCATTATTCTGGCGTGTCCTAGGGCAGGCCCAGAGCCCATTTGGGGTTCATTTCAGCCTGTATGCCCCAATCCTCGCCTCCGCCTTAATAATTATACCAAGGGGGGGAAAAGGCAGTAGGGTTTCCATGGCTGCAGTTGGAGTGCTTCTAATCCCCCCTTTCCCCACAGAGATTTTAGTCGCTGGAGTTTGGATAACTCCAGCTCTTTTTCCTTTTGTTCTATTTTTGGCCACCAGATAGTTGAACCGTAGGTTATCATGGATCTTACCACGGCTTTTACAACCAGTGCAATGCGTTCAAAAACCCCAATTCTTCCCCACAGTTTTTTTGGTAGCCATTAGAGCCATTTTGCCCTTATTAATACATTCTTATGGGATTCCTTATTTAGAGTCCAGAGTTAACCAAAAGATTTTTACCTTGGACATAGCCGAGTGTGGTACCGAAGAAGGGAGGAGATTTTTAAAAACCATCCCCCCTTCGAAGTGAAGGGAATTAGCGGAGTTTTGGGGGATTAACAGTAAGGTTTTCCTTGTTGAAATCCCTCCACAATTCAAAATTTTTAAGCCCGGGGTTTTTTTTGTTATGTTCCCCCCACAAAAAAGTATAGTGATGTCATCCGATACCCCGGGGTAGAAGCCATTATTATTCAGTTCCACCAGGAGTTCGTCAACAACCATATCCCCAGTAGTGGGGATAGAACCCCTCCCTGTGGGCATCCTTTGACCACTGACACCCCCCTTGTTTCGCTGGGAAAAAGTTGTTTTTGCTCGTTGCCAAGTAACATGTTGTTTATCCACCCCCAAATGGTGTCGTTAACATTATGTCTGGCAAGAGCCGCGGCCATTGAGTTAAAGGAGGTTCGATCAAAAAATCCCCCCAAAGTCAAGAAATGCAGCAAGCGCGATTTCCCCTTGGGGTTTTCAGTGCGAGTTCTAATCTGGTCACCAGGATGATGAGCAGACTCGCATGATTTTTCTGATTGATAGGATGTTGGTTTCCACCCATTAGTCTTTTTCTTTCTTAAAAAAAGTATAACCCGAGACTGGTTGGTTAAAAAATATTCCTGTGGGCTCTTTTTTGGTTGCCAAATAATGCCTTTTCCCCCCGGGTTTAGCCAATCTTGTGTAGGTGTCCTCTTAGGTTATCGTCCCCCGGGCCCCCCCCCATTATGCGAAGTTTTTCCTACTTTGCCTGAGTAGTTTTTTCTTCGTTCTTTTGGATGGGCCCTTTATGAAGCCTTTTTCATGTCTTATTCTACTAATAGGTCAATCAACAGAGCAAAAAAAAACCCCCTTTTCCCCAAAAACATGTGCCACCTTTTAAAACGTGGAAAATACTTAGATGAACACCCCGGGATTGTCCCCAGCGAATTTGATTACAGTAATTGTTTAAACTATAAAAACTGTAAACAAAAGGTAATTTTTTAGTTTTTCGCTAGTCTTAAAAACTATTGCAGATATCGTGGTGGTGTCAAGGGAACTTTTTTAGAGAAATAAAAAACCTACAAAACAGTTTTGTTTAGAACTTTCTCCGAGCATTTCAAGCCAAGAAAATCCGAAAAAACTCTAAAAATGGATTTTTTTTCAGAAAATCATATCTTTGTTCGGTATAAAGAGTAATTTTTCGGAAAATGATTAATAATAGTGTGTAGTTTAACTACGCAAAAGATAGTTGCTGTCGGATTTATAGTTTTCGATTAAGGGCTCGTAAAAAAATTTTGGGGCTTTTTTTGCGTGGCTCAGCGTTTTAAGGCAGATCAATTTATTTTAATTATAAAAAAGGCATATGAAGAGATCACAATCTTTCTCTTCATATTTTCTTTTGCCTTTGGGGGGGGGAAAAACGGTAAAAAAAAACTCTGAAAAGTGCAAAAGGAAAAAAGTCTGGAAAACAATGAGTAGCGGTAGTGGGGGGTTTTTAGCTAAGGGGGGGGAAAAAAGTATAAATCCCCTAATTTTTTTGGAAAAGGCATGAATCGAGATAAAACCTTTTTTATTTTCTTTAGAAACAGATCAACTACAAAGAGTCGGGGGAAAGGGAAAATTCCCCCCAAAAGGGGATTTTTTTTAACCCCCCTTTCCCCCAAGCATAAAATGATTAAAAAAATGGGTAAGAAAAAATTAGCAGTTAACATCTTCGAGCAGAAACCGAGGAAATAATACAAACGGAGACAATCCCCATTACTCGTTAACGAATAAGGGGGAGGAAATTTTTTTAAATTCGACGGGGAAATAATATTTTAAGTAGATTTGTTTTGGGGCTACATAAAACATGTAGATTTAAAAAGGGGGCCCAAAAAATTTGGCCCTTTTTTAAAAGCTGCGGGGCTATGGATAAAAATTTTATAAAACACTGTGCCTGGGAACTGATAAATTCGATTAAAATTTGCGATAATCGCTCAGACACGTCTTTTTTTAACTTTGTTTCCCCCTTTTTGGCAAAAATATTGTATACAGAGTGACCAAAAAAGAAAAAAAGGATTTTTTTTTTTTTTTTTTTAAATGGTACACCCAATTTTTTTTTCTTGATTTGAATTTTGACGTTACGCTGAAATTAATTTTTGTGATAGGCCCCCAAAACTTAAACCCTTTTTTAGGCTGCGGTCAGTTGATACTAACTTACAATGCGTTACAAATTCGATTTATTTCAACTAAAATGATAAAAAAAGGGAAGTAACACAGTAATAGTCTACTATTTAATTAAATATTTGAATTAAAAACCGGGGAAAAAAAGTTTAAGAGAAATTTATAAAAATTAAAAACCCCGTGCGCGAAAACCTCGGGGATTGATAAACCCCCTTAGCTTTGTTTTTACTGATTTTTTTAATTCGAATTACCCTTTTTTTTCCATTTTATTTGAAATAAATTAAATTTGTAAAGTATTGTAAGTAATTATCAATTGACCGCAATTCAAAAGTTATCAAGTTTAGGCCATAAGTGTTATAGATTTTTGTAACCAGCGTAACGTAAAAAACCATACATAATATCATATTCTTTTTTTGGATCACCCTGTATACTTATATTTAATGTCAAAAAAATGCGTAATTAAAAATAAATATCGACGTGTCCAAGTGATTTTCGCAGAACATGATACGTGAATTTTAATAGAATTTATCCGTTACTTTATGAACACAGTTAACCATATAAAAAGTTCCCCCCAAAAAAAAAAAATTAAAAAGAGCCGTATCTAGAAAAAGGCCCGGGGGGAAATTTTGATAATTAAAAAATTTAAAAAAAAATTTTGCTTATAAATGGGTTTTAAAAAAAAGAAAATATGGGGGTTAAACTAAATTTTTAACCCGTTAAAAGTATAAAAATAATAATTATAATAACAACTGAATATTTCTTTTCCATCGAAAAAGGGGATTTAGGACCCCAATTTTTTTTTTTTTGTCCCAAAAAAGCCAGCCGCCTTGACCAGTTAATTCCCAAAAAATAGTCTTCTAAACGTCTTAGCGATGAAAATTTTCCCCCAGGAGGTTTAATACAGGTAATGTGGCCGGGGTTTGCAACAAAGTATGAATATTAGGAAACAAAGAGGGTTTTTCATGCTGATAATGCATCAAAAGCATTTTTTTGGGGCCTTTTCTTTTGGCAACTCAATCCATTTTTTTTCCACAACTGTAATTCTGCAGATAACGTATCTAGGTCGAAAAAAATTCCCATAAAGGGGAGGTAGGTTGGTTTTAAATAGGTGGGTATAACACCCTTCCACCGCGACCGATCGGTCCATTGTAGCTCACACCCCTTTTTATTTCTCCCCCCCGGTCCAAAAATCCTAATAAATCTGATGATCCTGGGGTTTGGGGAGAGGCTTTCCCCCTCCCCGGCAAAAGGGGGGCATTGGCCCCGGTTAGAACCCCTTGTCGTGCCCTTTTGGGGCCAACACAGTATGTGTTTCCCCGATTCATCCCCCCCCTCCATGCGGCACTCGACCCTCTTCCGCTAGGCCGATCTTGTGCATTTTGGATTTTTTTAACTGCAGTGTTTTCCTGTACAGTGCCACTATAGTTTTTTAAAGGGTACCCCCCTTATTTTTCCAGTAGTTTGACAGTACATTGTTGGTTCGGTGGGCTTATGAAAGCCTTCGAGTGTCGGGACCGGAACCCCCGTAAAAATTTTCCCTTTTTTTCCAAGCTGATATGAACTTGGCCGTTCCATAAGATATACCGATGACCGGCCGGGGCCCCGTAATTTTTTTTCCGCCCCCTTTGGAAGGAGGTCTGCGGTTCATTACCCTCTAGGCCGGTGGTCCAGGATCCACAGTAGTGAACCTTTTTTTACCCAGTTTGGTAGGCACCCCTTTCTTTCAGACGGTTTTGAATTCCCGGCTGGATTAAGGGGGAAACTGTTTTACTATGGAAATATTTTTTTCTTATTTTGGGGGCCATCAACCCATTACAAATTCAATTCAAAACCTCCCTTGAAAAAATGGTTGCGAAGGCCCGGCTAAAAAAATTTTTTATATATTTATTAAATTTTTTTAAATTTAAAAACAGATGTCAGCCGGCAGGTCGTCGTTTTTCAATCCAGTCCTCCCCCCTTTTGGGTAGACACACCGGGAAGGGGTTTGGTTAGTTTTGGTTAGGTGGGGGACATTCCTGGGTGGTGTTTCCAAAAACACCCCCCGGTTTTTTACTGACCGCTTTTTAGAGTTGTTGGGGCCCACCTCCTCTCCAAGTTATGCAGAGGGGGGCCAGAGGGCTTCCATGGCCCGTTGGTTCGAGCGCGCGGCCCTAAACATAAGGCAGGCCTGTCTCTGTAGGCTAGAACTTTGCTTGGGTCAGCCCTGCTGCCCCCTTTCGCCACCATGCCCAAAAGCCATAGGTCATTGATCTTATGACTGTCCTATAGCCAGTACATCTGTTTTGGTTGCAGGGTTTTCCCCAGATCTTTCGGGGTCCCGAAAGATAGGGTCGCCTTACGGGGGACTTTTTGATGGAAATTTCCCGCTAAATGCATCTAGGATAAAACCCCCGATATTTCTTTTTCCTTTTTTCCCGCAAAGTTGGTGGTCTCAAATTAACCAGGGTTTTTCTTTGTGAAGGGGACAATAACCATTTTTAAAGGGGTTTTTTTCATTTTTCCCCTTTTACACAGCTTTTGTGGTGTTTAGACTTCTTTAAGGATTTCAAATCATTCTTTAAGTTTCCTTTAATTTGGATGACGATCATCTTTTAAGCCGCAGATCGACTCCCAGAGAGAGAGTATGGCCAGCAGGTCATCCACCAGGAGGACCACAGCAGG